>JAVYIG010011205.1:0-62575 GCA_035222895.1 Strongylocentrotus droebachiensis | reverse complement strand
TCTTCTTTTTTTCCGGCATTCATGTGACTCTTTTCCCGATGTACTTTTGTTTTGTATTCATGATTTTCTCTGTTTTGCCGATTAAATAATAATAATGATAATAACTGTTTATGAGAGAGGGCCCCTGACGCTACATCAATGTAATCTTACGTTTTTCCTTACCATGCGCGGATGGTAACTTTGCTATCAATATTAGCTACCATGGCAACATCACTCAACATCCATCTAATCAAGGTATTCATGGAAGTTACCGCCAAAAATTCTAAGCTTTATACAACGAGGCCCTAGTTTTGGAATGGGACAATAATGACTCGTGATTTCATGATAAATCCTGTACGAAAAGAAACAAAAACATCAACCAAACAAACCAACTAAGTAGCTAACCAAATAAAAAATAAAAAAAAGTAACTAACCGAGTAACTAACCACATAACTAACTAAGTAGGGCCTAACTCTTAACTAACAATAACAAAGCCTGTACCATTCATAATGTGCATGTGTTTGTTCTTTATTTAATTATTTAGTGAGTTAGTTGTTGGACCTATACGAACTAACTAACTTACTAACCAAATAATCAAGTAACTTACTAATTAATTATTGATCAATAAAAATAACAAACAAAATGAATGGTACATGCCTACTTACTTTGCTCGACTGACCTATTACCATGCAGTAAACATACATGAAATATAAAAAAAAATTGACAATATACCTCAACTAAATTCTTTCTATTCTTCACTTGGTAATCCAATTCCTTGTTTGATTTCACTCGAATATCATAAACATCTTGTACTCAAATATAAAATCATCACACATCTTTTCAACCAACAATCCTAAAGAGTTTGATTTCGACGGAGGTGTCGCTCTGATCCGATGCCATGCAATCTTTTTTGGGGAAAATATGGAATTGTATTGCCAATCGACAAATCTATATACAACTTGGGTAACCAATCTATACAATTAACGTCCAGCTTTTTTAATAGAGAAGACGCGATAAGCTCAGATGGTAGAGCAGTGGTCTTGTAATCCGGTGATCCGGGTTCGAAACCAAGCCGATGCGCTAGTGCCCTTTGGTAAGGCATTAATCCTCATTAACAGGTCCCTCGGAGAGGGACCTAACGCCGTCGGCCGTCTGGTTGCTTACTAACAAGCATTTATGCTTTCTTTAATAGCAGCCAGGTAAAATAACCACCACTACCATTTCTTGCTGACGTAAAACTGTAAGCATTTTTTTTTTTTTTTTTTTTGTTGGGGGGGGGGGGGGGGGGGTGTGGGGGGGGGGGCTAAATCCAAAAGGGTCTGGACGGCGTATCCAGTAAAGATTCACAAACAGGGGCAGGATCTCCTTTGGTGGTGGATGCAACACGAATATACGTGTACGTCGAAATAGAGCAAATATATGGCAGTGAGCTCTTTTTTAATCTGGTTTGTTTTGGTTGTGTGCTTTTTTGGGTTTTTGAAATTGTAGTGGGTTTGTCGACTGCCTCCTTTTTGTTTATTTTTTGTTTGTTTTCCATTATACCAGAAAGTAGGTGAACTTTAATAATTACTATGCCTTTCAACGTTAGCGTTTGGAGTTGTTGTAAAGAAAGTTAGGGGTATGTTAATTGTATAATTAAAATAATTTGGTGCTTTATAGACCTATAAGACAGCAAATATTACAGATCGCAGAGATTTGAAATGAGACTGCAAAAGTATGATTTAAGAAAAATGTAAATGATCGAGTAAGATTAAAAAAAGTGGGATTTAGGGAGTGATTTTGATTCGGAGAAATACGTACGGTATTCATTGGATAATATAAGATTGGAAGAAAAAATTGTTTGTGGAATTGTAAAATATAATTTTAGAGAAATTTAGGGCTGCAATAGTTATTTTCATTTTGAGAGGATAAACTCTAACGGCTCATTTACCAAATAGAAGAACATGTATGCAATACAATACATAAGTAAATATGGAAAGTTGGAACTTGAGGATCGACAAGGAAGCTCATTGCAATTGGTCCATTTCTGAAAGAGCGCCCTCACATTTCATCCCTCTCTCTCTCTCTCTCTCTCTCTCTGGTCTGTATGTCTCTCTTTCCATGTCTCTCTCTCTCTTTCTCTCTCTTTATTTGCGCACCCTCTTTCCCTCGCTCCCCCCTCTCCCTCTTCCCCTCTCTCTCTCCCTCTACCTCTCTCTCTCTCTCTCTCTCTCTCTCTCTCTCTATACACCATGCACCAATCTCCCTTTCTTTTCTTTGGCCTTTCTTTCCACTCTTTTCAACATCTCAGCCCTTTCTGTGTCGCTCTCGGCCTCGCCTCATCACCTTCCTCACTCTCTCTCCCTCTAAAAATAGTACTAATTATAATATCATCATCAATAATAGGGTTTAAAATAGGCCTATACAAATGAGAACTACCCACCGAGTGCTCGAATATGAATATATAGTTCATGTTTTAAAAGGAAAGTGGACGGGAAGGGGGCGGGGCTGTCATATGAAAATGGCACTTGTAGAAGCTTAAACTTAACTCCGAAAATGTAATTTACTACTGAAATTATGAAAGACATACTCTATAATCAAAAGCATGTGCATCTTTTAAAGGCACACTGTCCTACTTGTAGCTACTTGCTCCCTCTATATAGAAAACTTCCCAAATCGGTGCCTGTTGGTCCCCCATGATCCTCTTTTTCTTATGTTAAATGAGAGCTGAGTTAATGAGATAGCCACCTGTTACAGTGACCTCGATGGCTCGCTGTGTGGTCTAATCCTTCTAGCTGCAGTAGTAACGCCTACCTTTAAAGAAGCTTGAAGATCACTAGCAATTGAAAGGGCAACCTTTTTATAAAATGAAAAGTGATATTAGCCGACAGATCACTTCCAAATTATTATTTTTAAAAAAGTTAAAAGAAAAAGAAAAGAAAGCGAAATTTGTATTGAGAAATACCAAGACTATCAAAATTTGTCGATAGGATATGTTTAAGGGGACCGAGTCACCCCCCCCCCCCCCCTCCCCCACCATGATTATCACCAATTCTACCACCAAATCCTGCCTTCACACTGGTTGCTTCCCCCTCCCCACTAATGTTGGTACTAACTTGCATGCAGTATCACACGTAGTATACGCTTCCAATCATTATATCTTTGCCGTTATATACATCAACACCCATAAAAATGGAGACGAGAAACAGTTTGTTGTTGTTGGATGAACAGCGTTATATAATTATGGCAATCAGTCAAATTTGACTCTCAATACTATCACCAAATATCTTTTTCCCTTTTTCAGTAATTTTTTTAATTAAGGATACCATACTCCAGGAAATTAACCTGCTAGAGTTATTTCTGAATGAACTTTGTGAAAACGGAACCGGAACTGAGGAAAGCAAGCAAAAACTCATGTTATTTGCGACAGATCTTGAAAGCAGAACGGAGATTTATCTTGTCAATGTCTGGGTAAGTTCTTTTATCATATCATTTCTAATGATCGTACAATCTCTACAGTTCAGTTTCGTAATCTTAACTGTGTGCGTGAAACTTTTACCAAAGAACGTCCGTGGGCGCAGGCCAAAACTCGCTTGACAGTTTGCTCTCCCATTTCTGAATTCTGTCCGTGAATTGAATGACACAATACACCGGCTGTGCAGCTGTGTGGTGTGGATGTGGTAAAGTCGCAGAGTGCAGAGTCGGGAATATTACATACAGATGATTCACTCTCAACTTGGTCTAGCCTTAAAGTTAAAGGGTAGTTGATAATAAGAAATATGATATTGATAATGATATGATCACCTCACAAAGAACTTTGCGAATTGAGCGCTGTACAGTGAGTTAAATACGCGCTCTCAGTCTCATTGGCCGATCCGCTTGAGTGGCTTCCAATTTAAGTGAGAAAGGGCCTAGATCTATTTCAGTATTTGACTTAATTGCAACTTAAGTTCAATGGCAATGTCAGTAGATCTACGTAAGAATATGTCACACCACAGAGATTTTGACATGTCTAGACCGAATTTTCCGTCTCTTTCGTTCGTTTGCCTCTTACTTATTGGGGTAGGGTCGGCTCTCTCTTTAGAGACGGAAACGGACTAGATTCTAGGCCTATACCGCCAAATGTGTAGGTTATGACTAATGTGGGCAAATCAATGCATCAAACTTGCAAAACTTATCCCCGAATTACTCCTTTCACAGGATGCATATCCGCTGCATTTTATATTGTAAATTAGGTAAAGGCTCTGTACTTCGGTTCAACTTACCAACTTGACTGAAATGATCCGTTTAATGGTCCATTTTTAGGAAATTATGGGTCAAAATCGACATCCATGATAAAAATCTTGCAGCGGGAGTTACTTTAAACTCTCGCTGCGCATGACGTCATCTAAATCTCATCCCTTCTAGTCTACGCCGAAGGCAAAATGATTATAACGGAAAAACTGTGCATGTCATTACGAACTCGTCGCTCGTGCACAGTTTTTCCGTTATAATCATTTTGCCTTTGGCGTAGACTAGAAGGGATGAGATTTAGATGACGTCATGCGCAGCGAGAGTTTAAATTCCCGCTGCAAGATTTTTATCATGGATGTCGATTTTGACTCATAATTTCCTAAAAATGGACCATTAAACGGATTATTTCAGTCAAGTTGGTAAGTGGAACCGAAGTAGTTAAGCCTTTACCTAATTTACAATATAAAATGCAGCGGATATGCATCCTGTGAAAGGAATAATTCAGGGATAAGTTTTGCAAGTTTGGTGCACTGATTTGCCCACATAACCTACACATTTGGCGGTATAGTCCGTTTCCGTCTCTAAAGAGAGAGCCGACCCTACCCCAATAAGAGGCTAACGAACGAAAGAGACGGAAAACTCGGTCTATGACATGTCATGCTTTAAACAGGTTACACACTTGTTCACACATAACTGACGCACACGCACACACATTAAAATAGAAAAATCAACGAACATCTCAGATTCAGAATAAATTTCCAGTTTGTACCTTAAATAGATCTATGACAGAAATGAGAATTGTTCAAATGTAAAAAAAATTGTTAAGTAAGACATAGATCTAGGTCTAAGACTTAATCTTAAGTTAAATAGGTCTAGAGTAAAGGAGGGGGTAATCGACCATCTCCAGTTTTCGGCCGATTGGTTGGATGCATGGTAAAATCCCTTTAAAATACATCACATAATAGCATATCACATATCCCACACATACCATACCATGCCAGAGTCACTGAAGAACCACATTTGCAATGGAAAAAATATCCTAAAATATCACATTTTAGCGATGTAATCGGCGGTCCTGCTACCCGAATATGAAAAATTTAGTATCTTACGCGTGTCTGTAAGAAATATGGGTACCATAAAATGAGCTATTATTTCAAGTATTTTTCAGATTTAGAGCCCGATTTTGTGCAGGTTGCAAGCTCAAAAGTATCTCATCGCATGTATTAAATCAATGCAGCCGGACACCGCAACGCACACACGATATCTCTGTCTAATTCAGATTCCAATTTCCGATCAACGCAGTGCTAGTTTTCGACCTGGCGAGCACCGGGGAGCTCTGGCGTGGGATACTTGCTCCGCCTACTAGTGCTATAGATCAGGGTGGAAATGTGCGGTGCATGCGCGTGCTTCCTATTGACTTTGTACATGCGGTCGGGAATTGGTTGCTATGTCGATAACTGCCTCTGAAACAGTGAAAATTGAAATGAATATTGCCATGGCAATTCATGATTTTTTTCTGAGATTCTTTTTTTGTTTAAATAATAATAATATTTTCTTCATGTTTTAAACAAGAAATGATAATAAATAGGAAGTAAAGAGTCCCAAAAATAGGATTTCGTCTTAAGTGGTCGAAAACCCCCTCCTTTACTCTGGATCTACTTAACCTTTTAAGGATGCTGAAAAAATCATAACAAATACAGATCTAGAGGTTTTGACTGAATATCATAATTTTGGTATCCGTTAAAACAGAAAATCGCAAGCACCAATATCTAACATTGAGTGAATGGAGGCCAGCGATAGCCAATAAGAAGGGCCCTTGTTTACTTTATATTGTATTGATCACTATTAAAACATAAACTGAAGCTCTTATATATCTGTGTCCATCTCCTCCCCCTTTCTATTTTTTGTTCCCTCTCCTTTCTCTTTCGTTTTCTCTCTCTCTCTCTGGCTCTTTATCTCTCTGGCTCTTTCTCTTTCTGTTTCTCTTCTCTCTCTCTCTCTGTCTTTCTCTTCTCTCTCTCTCTCTTTTCCTTTCTCTCTGTCGCTGTCTCTCTCTCTCACTCTGTGTGGATCGTTGATGACGTGGGTAAGTCACATTGATGTTAAAAGTAAAAGCATCATTAAGTCCTAGAAGCACCCTGATACCAAAATAACCAAATGTATTACGTCTCATCCTGTATGCAGATTGAGATCCATGGCAACTGATTCATCATACTAAGAACTGCGGACATCAGTGTTCCACCATGGTGGAGGGGGAGGGAGCCCAGTGGTTGGAAGAGCTCCTGGAGGAGACTCAGCTCCAGATGTTCCTGACGAAGATCCACGACGATCTCCAGGTGTCGCGTCTGGACCACTTCCAGTATGTGAGGACGGAGGACCTGGAGAAGATCGGGATGGGGAGACCGGCGGCCAGGAGGCTCCTGGAAGCCGTCAAGAGGAGGAGGAGGAGATCCGGATCCCAGAGCATCTTAGGCAGAGTAAGTATGATCATTTGTTTTAAGCCTTGCTCACACATGACTGAACTAAATGTAGAAAAAAAAGAATCTGCACAGTTCAACTTTAGGTGATGCAGTTAAAAAGGATTGAGCATCCCATTTGGCTTGTCATATTTAAGTCATTCATAAAGTCATGCGTAACTTTACGAACAGCTTTATGAAACACCCCCCAGGGCTAAGGAAATCACCCGGTTCTCACTTGAAATTGCTAACCCGAACTATCTGGATAGCTGAATATTTTTAAGTGGGCACACGCACAAGAGCTCTTTGTTTCGTGCGTAGTGGTCACATCGAATGTCTCATGCACGCGGTATGAATGGAATGAGGGTACAAAACTATTACAAATGGCGCGTGGTGAAATGACTATTCATATTCATGCTTATCTCTGATTGGACATGTCCTTTTCTGCCTTCACTGGTTAGCAATACTTTTCCTTAGACCCGGACCATTTTGACTTCTGATCTCACTTTTTAATTGAGGTGCTAATCCTGCTTTTTTTTTCTGGGCCAAATAATCCTGTACAATCTTTGGTGCTGGCCCTCTTTGGTAAAACTGAGTATGAAAACAAAGTGGGTTAAACTTGTACATAAGGTGGGGCTAAGCAATATTAGGTTGAACAGTTGTTTGAGGTTGGCAGTCATTGACAGGAAACTGACAACTTGATCTACAGACTACAATGTACAGTCCATTGATCTTTGTATACATGTATATCCATGGACAAACTACATGTACATGGATACCATGGCATCATTGTAACATACAGTACTGTGTGTCCATGATTCCAAGCATTTTGAATATTATTAAAGGTATTACAAAGTTTTGGTATGGGGTCATGAATTTGCTTCAAATTAACATATTGGAAGCCTATGCGTTCCTACAATATACATTGATCGTTGTCGCGGTTGAAATCGAGTCTAAAGTTATGAAATTATAAATAATAAACTGTTTATGTTGTATAGCTCCCTCTCAAGGTCAAGATATTAATTTAGCTATGAAACAATGTTTCTTGACTAAAATCGACCGATTAGCTATTCCCATTTGGAAATTATATATCCCAACTACATATTCGGAGATTTTCATGGTCGCAGCTACCATTGTACGGCCATAGGCGCTATTTGAAATTTATCAGAATTTACCGGGAGCACCTGTAAATTTTTATATTCAATTTTCCTCAAAAACAGAAATGTTTCAGGGGCTAATTTTTTTAGTGCTTATAATACATCCACAGGGGCATCCAAATATATCAAAATTGTAAAGATTCACTATCCACCCAATTTTCAAAATTTCCCAAAACTTTGTATTACCTTTAAGGACCAGAGGTTGTGTTTCACTTTTTTCTTCTTACATAGTAATCTCTTGATATCAGTAATCAACAACTACAGGTAGTCATTTTATTGTTATCTTTATGTATGTACATGTACAGTAGCAGACCTGCCAACCTCTGGAGTTCAAAAACTGTATTCTTTAATCCCAAAAGTTGTATTTTACTGACAAAAGTTGTATTCTTAAAAATAAACATGGACTGTTACGCGAATCAATGCCTCTTACAGTTCCTACATACAGGAAGAATTTTTTTTTATGGATCATTGGTTGAATATGCATGATTTCGTCACGACTGGTGTGTTCGATGAACCAATGAACATTCCAAAATTGCTGTTGTGAGATGCTTTATAGGACAGAATGGGCATTTTGCCATTGAAAATGTCACACACACACACAAATTACCCCCCCCCCCCCCAAAAAAAAAATAAAAATAAAAAAAAAATTGTTTTTTGTTTAAATCATATTTTATTGAGGAAAATCGTACTAAATATGACTAAATCGTACTGGTTGGCAGGTCTGCAGTAGATGTCTGTACATTTCACATCACTTATATTTTATTACGGTACAGTATATGATCCACCATAATTTATGTTGATACTACACTATATGGTTACTTCGAAATTAAAAGGATCAATAAAACATGAAATACAAACAAAACATGATTCCAGGAAATATGTCTAATCATCAGAGGTTTTTTTTTCTTCAGTTAATTATTGCCAGTTCTAATGGAGCTACTCAATAAATACATACTGACAGATAATAACTTCATACATTAACATTTGCATTTTGTCCTTGTTGTCACATGTGTAATGATTATTCACAAATATTGATTAGAATACAGTATAGGGGAAATCATCAAATTATCATTAAATTATTGCCAACGTGACAGAGCTGTTTAATGGTTGAGTTTGGTGACAGGTAATGATAAAATATCACATTCTTTTTGGGCAGACCAATGTGCAAAGCTGTGTTTTTTATAGTGGAGTTGTAGAAAATGAGAGGCAGCCATTATTCTGAAGTCCAACAGACATATTTGATGTTTGATTTTAATAGTTTAATGGCATTTATCATTCAATTTTTCATATTTTTGCCATTCATTGTAAGCCTGGTTCGTCCTTGACTCGTTCTTTGAAATTCCTGTTTCCGCATGAATTACTTTAACCTGTGTAGCCATTTTGATGAAAGCTGGGCTGACCTGAAAGAAATGTTGTGTCACAGAGTAATACTTGCATGCCAAGTTGCCGACTTCCTTCAGTTAACCTTTAATTGTGCCCTTTACAAAGTAATGCTACCTGTGTACTGTTTCTCTAGGAAGAAAAATATTGATTGGACAAACATGTCTAGAAAGGGCAATGCTCTACAGTGGTTACCCCCCCCCCCCCCCCCCCCCCCCCCGTTTTGTCCCTGGGCCAATAATAGACAGGTTTTACTGTGTATAGTGGGATCACAGTAGTATTGAAGTGTAAGAAGTGTTGTACAGTTTTTGTAGATGAGTGGCTTAAATTAGCACTTGACTTAAAATGCAATGGTTGTGGGTTCGATCCCCAACAGGGCATGAATGTAATTTGGCAAGGCATTTATCTACATTTGCCACTCCATACCCAGGAGAGATATACACTGTATACTGTAGGGACCTGATAGGAGGACAACAGTCTTGTGTTGATAATTACGATACATGTACATGTACATGTACATGTATGCCCTTATGGTGAGTGTATGGTAGGAGTACTCCCCAGGGAGTGGATATGGTGCACATTGTGTGTAAATGAATAAGATGAAAGAGGTTATAATGTCTGTAAAGGGCATAGAGATGTTACATTATTTCATATTTAACTAAGCGTTATACATGTATATATCCAGATTATTATTACTGTTATTATTGTTGAGTAAAGGCTCTTGGCTCTCATGAGATGTCATGGATATGATTCTTGAGTACATGTACTTGATTCCTACATCCTTAGATAAGGTATTTTACCCTCATTTTCCCCTCTCAACCCAAGGCCCCGTCTTACAAATCAATCGCAACTACACACTGTACACTGTATGTACAGGTACAAGTACATAAGAGATAGAAGATTGCAAACTTGCGATTGGTAAGAAGTCTTGCGAGTGATTTGGATCAATCACAACTCTTTGTATTAAAGACGGGGTGTATTCAATAGCAATGCTGAGGGGAGGGGGGGGGGGTAATAAACCTATAATTATATTACTTTGAGTTCAAGTCCTGGCTACATTTAAGCAAATAATACTACATGTAAGCTGGAAGAATTGTTGAATAACTTTAATTTAGCCAATGTTATTTTTCATTCAATTATTGTGTAATTCAACATAAAATTTATTAAAATTATGTAAATTATGAAAGCCTCGTCTGAGGAAAAGAAAGAAAAAATATATTAAGGGCCATTTTTCAAGAGCTGTACATGTATTATGCTGATGAGTCTAGCTACCTGGGCTTAACATGACCATGTTACTCCTAAACTTGTACATTATAAGCTGAGTACATTCCCCTCTGTCATAGGAATTTTTAATCAATCATTGCATATGCTTTTTCCTCTGTACAAAGATTTTGAGGAATATGCTAGCCAATACTAGCCAAGACCTACAGTACACTGTACATGTATAATGGATGTATTGACCTTATTTAATTCAGGTGAAATGAGTGGAAATGAAGTCTAATGAAATGACCCGTGTCCATGGACATGTCTGTATGTACACTCCTGGGTCAAATTAACTTCCGTTGAAATACGTGTAACACGTGTAGCTCTAGACGAGAGAGAGGAAGAAAGCCTGCTATACTAACCCTTTGGTTATTGTTAAATGCCCTTGTTTTTGGAAAATGCAAGCTGTACTGACCTAAATTATGTTTCATTTTGGGTAATAAAACTATTGTGTTGTCAATTGTTATAATTTAAGTATTAGTTGAAATTTTCAGTTGAGCACACTAAATGATCTATTGATTTTTTTTGTTTATAATGATTCAGGATGGTTTTAACTTTAGATTTTTTAATATTTTATGTTTGTAGCCCAAAGGGGCGGTAACTCTGTGTTAAAGTACATGTACAGTGAAACCTGTATGTAAAGACCGCTCAAGGGAAACATGAAAAGTGGTCTTTATGTACAGGTTCCTTTCAATGAGAAACCATAGTCAAGGTAAACACAAAATGTGGTCTTTGTAGACAGGTGGTAACTAAAGCAGGTTTGACTGTATTAAGTTTCGGGTAAGGTACATTGTTTTGTGTTTTATCAAGGGTTAAAGTTAGTTGATTTACAATGAGTCGGGAATTGACCATGGGGCGATTGTTGCTGCAACATACATGTACCTTCTAAACAAAAAAATTCTATGATTCAAGGAGAATAAAATTCAACAAACATCAACTGATATTCTTATTCAAATCTGTCAGCCATTACAAACTTGTAACTACTCGTATTTGATCACATACATTTACATGTACATACATGTACATAGCAAGGAAAATAACCTCTCCAAAGGTAGCAGTTTCCTTTCTATCCATACATGTACATGTACTGTACAGTAAATGTATGAAGGGTGTGTATGGTACAGTGTACAAAAATGTAGTACATGTATGTGTAGCCTACAGTATGTATGTAGGATTACATTTTTATTTAATAAAATCAACCCATCCCGTTTACATGTACATCCATCTAATGTACCTTATTTACATGTGTGAAGAACTATTAAATAACAAGTTTACACTAAAATAGGAATGTATTCTAAAGTATACACAAACATCCGAGTATTCCACATTTTTTACTGTACTGTAATATGGCTGCATAATGACCACTTGACCAGTCCCAATCATTGTAGTATTACAAAGGAAACCATTTTGGATGAATGAAGGAAGTCTTCATGAAAGGCTAGTTAAAGAGCCATCTGGAGTGCTGCCAATTTACAGTGGTGATTGATGTCGACGCTGGTGTCTAGTAGCTCAGGATATGAACTTTACAGTAGGCTGAGCACAGACGAATCGTGAGCATTCTCAGAAGTGACGATCGTTCCATATAAATCCATGATCGTGTACGGAAATGCCAAGAAATTGGAAAGCCGCAACTGACGCACATGCAAGAAACTCTAATATAGCATCTTTGAGTTGTGTAGCAATACCACATATTACACAAATTATTGGTTTTTTAAATTATTGTTTCGTACAAAGAGGCTAATAGTTAATAGAATAAATGTATTCCTCATGATTGTTTTCTTTGAAAATGAATCCCATAAAGATTTGGATTGTAAAGGCACAACTGACGCACAAGTAACTCTAATATTGCATCTTTGAGTTTTGTAACAATACCACATACTGTATATGTATTACACAATTTCTTGTTTTTGTTTAAGTATTGTTTTACAAAGAGGCTTTAAGATAATTGTATTCCTCATGATTATTTTCTTTTGAAAATGAAATGCATTCCCATAAAGATGTGGATTGTAGATCATTTTTACCCTTTCACGACGATCATTCCACATTTTGTGGTTTTGCTCTATACCCTTTGATTCAGAGCCCTTTAAATGAAAAAATATGCCAGATACAAGAGTAGAAAGGGGAGAAATTTCTGCACACACTGCGCTCATTTTTGTTTTTTCAATTCAATTCAATTCAAGTTTATTTCCACAATCTGTTAGAAATACAAAACAATCAAAAGACGAACAAGAACACAACATAAATAAATAATGGTGGGATCAACAATAGGCATACAGGCCTTTCTATGGTCAATCTCTCCCTATACATCAAATTCAAATTCAACATACCCTGTACATGTGAACATGAACTTAGTACTAAAAATACAACAACAGCAACTACAATAAACCAAATAAAGGGTGGGGAAAAGGAATGGGAGAGGAAGGGAGAAGGCAAATTTACATGAATTTAAAAGATGATTTTGTTATGTTCCTTTAGAAACTGAAAGACTTTTGGTACATTGCAAGATGTTTCATGACTACATGTATATTGCATTTGATGCCAGGAATTTATTAAAGAAGGAGAATAACTGTAAAATCCTTAAAATGGCACCATATTGATACATTCAAAATCAATGTGTTTTTTTTAAGATCAAAATTGACCATTTTGTTAAATTTTTGACATTCTTAAAGGTAAAGACCAGTATTGGTAACGCCCCAATTTCAAAAAATGAAATGGAAGCTCTCATTACCAATCATGTGAAAGAATATGTTTTGACTAATACATGATGATAAAAAATTTGCCGGGAAACCGCCTACTAATTCATATATTTGGTGAATTTATTTCTCTCATGGTCGTGTGAGAGAGATAGGGTAGTCCCATATACATCTTTCTGTGTATAGTGCTTGTAACTTTACGAAGAATGGGCCAAATTTCTTATCATTTTGATGATTCCAGAACCTTGCAGACGGATGCTAGATGCTAGATGATCAACCTTTTCTGATCGATTCCACAACGTTTCTTTCACAATGCAATCGCATGACCATTACTGGTCTTTACCTTTAACCACTTTTGTTTTCATATGCAATTCAGTGTATTTTAACAATGTGGCATTACCTACATGTAGTACCTAAATGTAGTACTATTGCCTATTTGAAGAACAATATGTGATCAATTTAGTCATATAAATGAATCCTGCCCTGAAAGGGTTAAGTTGGGTTTACAAGTGGTAAAGTATAAGTAAATTGACAATCTTGATTTCCATTAAACTATCCACCTACTATCCATTGTCAGAATGTAATAAAATCTGCAAAGAAGTATGTCAGTGCCGACTATGCCGTAATTTAATGTAAGTAATGAAAGCAATACTTTACAAACATAAACAATATAATCACTTGATATCCTCTTATTACAGTGTAGAAATACATTTGAACTCAATTAATGTCTGATTTTGCAATGCATAATGACAGGAAGTTAATTTTTGAATTATCAAACAGAACTTGTAAATGTGTACATGAACATATTACAATTACACATGTACTATATGCTTTGTATAAGGGAACCAATCACTGTCCATCGCTCAAGATTTCTAGCTTCTCCCTCCGTCTTTAAAAATAAAGACCAGTAATTGTCATGCGATTGCATTGTGAAAGAAACATTGTGGAATCGATCAGAAAAGGTTGATCATCTAGCATATAATGTAGGTTTTGGTGTGTACTGCAAGGTTCTGAAATCATCAAAATTATAAGAAATTTGGCCGTGTCTTGGTAAAGTTACAAGCACTGTACACAGAAAGATTTGTATGGGAATATGCACACGTGCGCGACACATGCGTTATATCTATCAGGTCCAAATAGATATAATAATTTACCAAATATATCAATTAGAAGGCGCTTTTTTGGCAAAATTTGTAAGATCACGTATTAGTCAAAACATATTCTTTCACATGATTGGTAATAAGAGCTTCCATTTCATTTTTTGAGAGGGGGGGGGGGCGTTTCCAAAACTGGTCTTTACCTTTAAAGAAAAAATGTGCGCGGCATCCGAGCTCCCGCGCTTAGATTGGGCGCGGAGAAAATTGGACCGCTGCGGACCATTAGGTGGAAAGGACGAGGAGAGTGATGAAGGCTCGGCAGACAGCCGAGCTTCTAATTGCCTACCAACCCTGCATGGGTGGTTTGATCAAACGGATTAATATTTCAGGCATCAATTTATGCTCTCTGGACACGATCACCACGGCGATGAAAAAGGAGGGGGAAGGAGACAGCCGCATCCATGCTATCCATGCGTTGGTGATGTAGTATGGGATGCTATCATTTGGATACTTCATGGAACATGGTTGATCCGGTGTACGTGCTAATGTTATGCAGACTCTACTATTTGTATTGAGAGTAACCTGGATAGGATGACCTTGCTTAACTGAATTTATTTTTAATAAAATAATGTAAGTCCTCATTTCAAATGGTTTTCATGCATTGATACCTATCACTTTTCCTGGAGTGTATATTTGTCAATTTTCTGTTTTGTCTCTTGTGATAATTAATGATTTACAAAATACTAAATGCTAATTGATGCAGAATATGTTTTGCATTGAGGTTACCTTGCATTGAAAAGTCCTCATACAGTATATTAATGTGTTTTCATGCTATTCTTGCTCATTACTTTTTCAGTATTATTTAGTATATTTTTTAATATAGAATTTTAAGGTACATCATTGTACAGTCAAACCTGCCTTAGCGACCACCTGTCCATAATGACCACTAATAATTCCCCCGCAGAAAATTCATGTACTTACTAACCGCCTATAACAACCACTTTCCTACACGAACAGCGACCGCCCATTTTGACGCTACAGCGGCAGTGCTGTCAGCAGTCAATTGCTGGCTCTCAGTCCCTGTATTGGATCACTATTTCATGCTTCATGTCTTTGTTTTAGTTACTCACAGGGGATGTCCCCTCTTTGAAATAGATCAATGTCTTCGTCGAAAACCAAGGAAACAGAATTTTTGTGAAAATGTCTGTACAAATGAGTTGGGGAGGGAGCTCAAAAGAAAAATGTCACAGAGTTGCTAATTTATGTTTGATCAATTGGAATAATAGGAAAGAAATGGAAAATGTAATATTTTGACTGAAAGTAAATTCTTTTCATAACAGTTTTATTCATGGAATTAAATGTACAATGTCTCTAATAATGATTTTTGTTGATTTGTTAGTAAGTTGTTAGTTTGATGTGATAACATATATCTTAAAATTACGATGAATCTGTTTTTTCATTTTTTTTTCTTCTCCAGGTGCTGAATGTAGTCAAACCAGGCGACTCAACGAACCGCTCTCGAGCTGCCAACTCGGGTCAGCCAGCCAGCCAGCCGCCACCAAGCGGTGTGACGAGTACAAGACAGAACATGGAATCTCTAACCTGTCTTATCAGCGAGTCTGAACTCACCCTCCATGAGAAGCTGGGCAACGGGTCCTTTGGTGTGGTCCGGAGGGGGGACTGGAAGACTCCCAGGGGGAAGAGAGTGAGTACACGTCTACTGTATGATCAGTTCAATATAGAGCACAGAAGCTGTGACATCGTCTGAATATATCTGAATAAAGTTTGTAATGTTATGAACCAGAGCAAATTTCCCATAGGAAATCTATTTATTCAGATGGTCATATCTCAGACAAAACTTAACATATTCAATTGGTTTTTGACTTTTGGACATTATTTTTGATGCTCTTGTGGAAAATGAAGTTCAAATTGAGAAATTCTAAAAATAGTTTTTTGATGACGTCACACTTCACAACTCTATAGAGTACGTGTGATGTCGTACGGGCCAAGCCCTAGAGGTTTCGGGTTCCAAACAATTTTGTGCTAAACAATCGTGTGGTGATCACACCAGCCCCATTGAATTGAATTCGCCCTGCTCCAGCCCGTTGCTTCAATGATTTCGCAGTGAACCTCATGCGCGGGCTCTGTTGTTTAGAACCAGTAACCGGGATGACGAGCGAGCATGACGCACTTTGGTACTCTATAAATTCCACATTGATGAAATTGGTCACAGTGGTTGTTCTTGAACAGGGAATAATGGTGAATCACATGTACTTTCCTAATCTGCAAAACCATATCTGGCATACTGTACAGTATATTCAGTAGTTCATGTAATAGTTACAAGAATGGCACAAGAGCATCTCATGTTCTATGAGAATATGACCAATGGTTCAACGCACTAAACTGTGCACCTTGTAATAATATCTACAAAGTGGTTAGAGACGGTATTTCGTATTAAAGCACTATATAAATCCAGGTTATTATTATCATTCAAATGATATGCAAAACTACATATATAGTTCATTAATTATATATATAATATGTCCACCTGTAGAATATAAAACATGCTTGCTTACATGTACTTTTTATCACCTGACAAAGTGTTGCAGCGGCGCACGAAACGTCGTGATCTTTAGATCCCTTGTTGACCATACATGTACATTGCGAAACAAACAAATATCACTAGCGATATTATTTTCGATACTACATCCGCAATGAGTAATATATTTAGCATTATACACTGTATATCTCTTGTTATTCTTTCTTGAATGATGCATGCACATAATTGTATTCTTGAGTGATAATTTAAAATCAAATCTTCTCCCTTTTTGTTGTTGTCAGGTTGAGGTAGCAGTGAAATGTTTGAGGAGTGAGATGGTCAATCAGCCGGGATTCTTTGAAGACTTTGTCAAGGAAGTAAACACCATGCACCTGTTAGATCATCCCCATCTAGTCAGACTCTACGGCGTGGTGCTCTCCTCTCCTCTCAAAATGGTCAGTTCTTCTTCTCTCTTTAAAAAATATTTCCCCTTTAGAAATGTGGTGGTGGTTATTTAACTTGACTGCTAAGAAAGCATAAACGCTTGTTAGTAAGCAACCAGAGGACCGACAGTTTTAGGTCCTCTCCAAGAGACCTGGTAATAAGAATTAATGCCTTACTAAAGGGTACTAGCGCATCGACTTGGTATTGAACCCAGCTCACCGGATTACGAGACCACTGCTCTACCAAGTGAGCTATCACGCCTTCTTGAACGCTTATTACGCCTCCTGTCACAGACCCAGGCTCTTATACAGTGTGTCCCGAAAAAAACTATACACTTTTGAAATGGCTGCCGAATAACAAATATATAATTCTAGGGGGAAAAGTTATATATGTATGGAAAGCTCATATACTCAACTTTCATATGACACCAAAAAGTTTGAAAATAATTCATGCTTGGGTGAGCACTGCTCTCTTTTGTAAAGGGTATGGAAATTAGGTTGCGCAGGAATTAGCCTTCCAATTTGTGAGAGGTAAATCCTTTGGAGCCTACAACATTGAGGGTGATATGATACATTCATGATTTGCTGAGTGAATTTCATGGTTTATTAAACCAAACTTTTATGTACGGAACAGGAATTTAATTTTTTATTGTAGCATTGTAACTTTCCCTGGTAGACTCAGTGGTGTGTTCATGAGAGTCATGATGTGGTGATGGTACATGTTGTAATTTCCATGTTACAAACTGTTATTTTTTACATTTGTGACTTTGAATAAAAACCTTCACCCCACATTTCAGTTACCATTTACCTGAAGAATAAGTAGCCGACATCTTGGACATTCCTTTTGTCAGAAACCATATTTGAATATTCAATTTACATTATCCCTACCTGGGTATTGAGTAAATCAATGAAATGTTCAACTAATCTTACAATAATTGAAATGTGGGGTGAAGGTTTTTATTCAAAGTCACAAATGTAAAAAATAACAGTTTGTAACATGGAAATAACAACATGTACCATCACCCCATCCTGACTCCCATAAACACACCTGAGTCTACCAGGGAAGTTACAGTGCTACAATAAAAAATGCAATTCCTGTTAAGTCATGCATAAAATGTTAATCCCATAAACCAAACATTTCACTCAGCAAACCCAAACTTATCACAATTGATCATAAATTGGTCATATCATCCTCAATTCCGTAAGCTCCAAAGGATTTACCTCTCACAAATTGGAAGGCTAATTCCTGCGCAACCAAATTTTCATACCCTTTACAAAAGTGAGCAGTGCTCACCCGAGCATGAATTATTTTCGCAACTTTTGGTGTCATATGAAAGTTGAGTATATGAGCTTTCCATACATATATAACTTTTCCCCCTAGAATCATATATTTGTTATTCGGCAGCCATTTCAAAAGTGTATAGTTTTTTTCGGGACACACTGTATAATAAAAAATAATACAATAATTCACATCAAGGAATAAATATTGTGCTTACAAACTCTGATATAGGTTCTTGAGAAAAGCATTATTTTTTACCTTTTACTTTTTTTTCTACACCACCTGCTCCCTGCCCCGCTTTGTACAGAGAAGTCAAGTGATCTTTGACCGGAGGTCCATGGACCAAACAGGATAGGATAATGCAAGACCCCACATTATCGCGGTTAGAAACCAAGGACTTGCAGAGAATGTGAAACTAATACATGTATATGGATAATGATATGCATCAGTTCAATGCAGATACAGTACATCATAAAATGCCATTGTTCTGCTATTATACTGGTACATGAATAAGTGCTATTAAAGTAACTCTTGAGAAGAAATATTTGCAGCTCATACTTTGAATATAGTATTAATATCAATATAGTTTTAATATCAATATATTATGAAAATAAAATAAATTGATGATTGGTACACTTTAAAGCCCCTCTATGAAAAGCCCCTCTAAAGTGTTGGGAGCCCCCAAATTTTGATGGCAAAATTTCACTTAAATTTTCTCATAATGTGAAAAAAGGATGTCATTTAAGCACATTTCTGCAAGGATTTTCAAATAAATGTGTTTGAAGTTGAATATTGATGAAAGAATACAAAATTTAATAGAAACCCCAAATTATAATAATAATAATAATAATATCCTAATAGTCCACTCCAAATTTTATTAAACCGAAACGGAAATTCTTTTTGCCCAATTGATCGTGAGCCCGGCAGCCAAACAAGGTAGCAACAACTCCCATCTTTTAACATCTTTTGGTATGACGCGGCCGGGGTTCGAACCCACGACCTCCCGGTTGTGAGGCGGACACAGAAGTGTGTCTTAAATGACATCCTCTTTCACATTATGATACAATTTAAATGAAATTTTGCCATCAAATTTTTGGAGAACTTTAGAGTGGCCTTAATGTAGGGTTGAGCCTACTTTTCCTTTTACACCTTTTTGATCCCCATTAAACAGGATATCCTGACATTGTCTGAGCAGTAAACATCATCTTACCTTGTATTGACCTCGAGACATGAAATGTCTAAAGATTATTCATCTTTCAACTCAAAGCAGTTCAGATTTTTTTTAAAGGTCTAATTAAATCAGCATTTCCTTTTTAAATTGGGCAACACAAATTTGTATTTTTCAATCTCTCGTAGTTTAAAATTAAAAAAATTAAATCAGAGTGGATGAAAAAATTCAACAAGGCATTGCCAATTTGCACCTTAAAAAGTGATTATAAATTTCATTCTTTGTTGCCAATCTAAAGACTTTAATGACTATTTTGGATGCAATTGCTTTATTCCTGAATAAAGCACACAATGTATGGACTCAAATTTTCAAGTGGTTTTTGCACGTTCTGCTTTACATGTATGTACAATTTGTATTTTCAGAGCATTCTGGATCAATTTTTTTTATTTAAACGTCATTTAAAGTTAACACTAAGCTACCATTGGTTAAATTAAGTCCCCCTTCTTCATTTTTGTGTCAAATGTTTTTTATATAAAAAAAGTATTTGATATTATGGTTTGATTCAGTAATATCGTTCAACTAAAGGAGTAATTCCAAAATTCTAAGAGAATTTCATACCACTTCACATTTCATCTAATCTTGGTCCCCTGGGTTTTGTGGTATTATTTTTAACAGATATTTTCAGAAAAGTATCTTTAAATTAATTAAAAACATGAATTTCAAGACTTTCCCAAATACCTACATGTAGTAACCTCTGAAGAACTACATGTACATGTAGGAAAATAAGATGATAAAAATTATACTTTTAATTTGATATCATCTCTTTTTCATACATTGAAAAGTTTTGAGGGCAGAAGGAAAACCTTGCAGATCAAGTCTATGCTCTTTACAGACACCATACCCATGTCAATCTTTCCTGTTGTCAAATATTTACAAAGTCTACATTGCCTGCCAAAAAAGTTGAACAAACCATGCAACCAGTAAGCTGGAAGTGATCCGAAAAAGGAAATTAGGGCAGGGTGAAATGTTTAATAGCTTCCGTTTTGAAAGGAAAGATGGCAGGTCTGCGGTTAAAAGATAATTTGGCCATCGATTTGATTTGTACACTTTTGTGTTGGTGGATGAAAAATATGTACATTAATACTTATTTCAAAGGTACACTTCAACATTTGAAAATAATAATCATTCTTGTACCAATTTGATTTGTATTGGTGTCTGTTTATTAGAGAAAAAAAGTGTTGTGCTCTTGCATATTGGGTACCCAGTAACACCCGGGTGGAGAGTGTCAAAAGTGGATTAAATGTAAATCAGTGTAACTACCGTATTACCATTACAAAACAGACAAAATGCGCCAAAATATGAAATAATGACAGGAATTTCAAATTGGTGATATTGAAACACAACACAAATATGTGAGAATTTATTTTTTCAATCGAAGCTGTTAAAAGTAATGAGTACATTTTTTGGAAATATTACTATTTTTGGTTCGCTTTGTGTTTAATAGGTGACGGAATTGGCTCCACTCGGTGCTTTGGTGGACAGGTTACGAGAGGACCCTTCTAAATTCCTCATCTCGACCCTGAGCGACTTTGCATTACAGATTGCTTCAGGCATGAGCTTCTTAGAGTATAAAAGATTCATACACAGAGATCTAGCGGCAAGGAATATACTGCTAGCTTCAATGCAAAAGGTAAGATCAAGTTTTTTTGTTTTTTTTTATATTTTTGTTGTTGTTGTATTATTAAAAAAAAAATATATATATATATATATTTATTTATTTATCTATCTATCTATCTATCTATCTATCTATCTATTTATCTATTTTTTTATTTTTTATTATTTTTATTTTTGTTGTGGGGGGGAGGGGGGAGGGGGGGGGGGGGGGTTGAAAGTATAAATACATGATCTTTCTACAATGAAGGCCCGGCAGCAAGGAATAGACTGCTAGCTTCAATGCAAATGGAACATGTATCTATTAAGAATTTAAGATTAAAATGATAAAAAATAAGAGGGCTAATCTTTTTTTTTAAACAAGAAATTCATACAGAGATTTTGCAAGCAGTCCAAAAATTAAGATCAAATTGATACAAAAAATGAGAGTCTTGAGCTTTCTTAGACTACAAGAAATTAATACATAGAGACTTGGCTGCTAGGAAGATACTGTTAGTTAGTGCTTCAATGCAAAAGGTGAAGTCCAATGACAAACTATGATTGCATGATTATTTTGGAATTTGAGAGCTTAGAACCTTTAGAGAATCGGTTGCTAGGAATATACTGCTAGCTTCAATGTAAAAGGTACATGTAAGATCGAAATGATGGAAAAATATGGAGGCTTGAGCTTTTTTAGACCACAGGAGATTCATACACAGAGATAAAGAGGAAATGTACTGCTATCTTTAATTAAAAATGATAACAAATATATAATGCTTTTAGAATATGAAATATTTGTACACAGAGACCTGGCAGCAAGGAGCCAATATAGTTGTATGGTACGACTTTTTATGGCATGAAGCTTTGGTGCATTGATTGCAGAATTATTCATGCTGTTGTCTGTTTATTATCCAAGTTATTGTGTATTTACCAAGTAATTCATTGCAAAGCGAAAGGTTGTGAAACTTACTGTGCTAGAAGATTGTGAGTAGTTGTGAAAAGCTATTATTGATTTATTGTTTTGCATCAGTCAATAAACGGAAGACCACAATGTAGCTAGTCTTTAATAATTGAAAGCCAACCTTGGAAAACAGTTGCTTGAGTGAAGTCAAGATAAAATGGCTTCCAAACACATTTCATTGATTCATTCTAGAAAAATTAGACATTTGCAAATAATGCATTGTGATTGTGACTGATGTTATCTATGTAGATGGAAGACTATTCTCTATGTTTTATGCATAAAGTATGGTAAACATTTCATCTAGTACGAAGAGATATCTATTCGCATCTATGGGAAATTGATAAGGGTCTTCATGTACAGTGTACGTATGTGTGTTTTTTTTGCACATCCTTTTTTACATTTTAGTAAATGTTGCTTTTTTGTTTGAGAGTTCTGTCGAAAAAAATTGATAAAAACTCAACATAATTTTGAGTCTGTTTCTACTCTCACTTTAATGTGCGAAGCTACTGCTCTCACTTCAATGCGATTTTCTGTCAAGCTCGGTTTTCCCCTCGAATTACTCAAAATCAGACATCTACATGTGCATGTACAGTATAATTTACATAAATTTAATTTTTGACTTGCATTTGGATGCAAAACATATGGCAAGAGGCAACGAGACTACATGTACATGTATTTCTCTGCACTATTTGCTTAAAGGGAAATTAAAGGGTGGTTCATACAGTGGGACTATCACAATGTTGGCTAATATATCTGTAGTAGTAAAGGATATATATGATTGGAGTACATGTATATCCAATCAGTGTCCTTTGGTCATTGAGAATAGCTTCCCTGTTTATACAAGCCTTCCCATGCCAACTTTAAAGGGAAACATCAGGCTTAAGTTCTGATGGCCTTTTGTAAATCGGTTAACCATATCAATATCAATAATCATACACTTTAAAACAAATATTTTATCTAAATTTTTATTACAAGTTATGCATTTTATAATGCCCTGAGTACTGTAAAGTACATTTGTAGGGTTAGAGGGCATTACATGTATGTGCGCAGGAATGAATTGATTTGATCAACTGTTTAAATATAGAATGATGTCATGTAAAGGAAATTGGGTAAATATGATGTCATATAAAATATGAGTGTTTACTTGGAGATTTGTTTAGCTTGTTCCCACTAATATCTGAGATACATATATTTTGATTGTGACATGATATTGGATATTTATCAAAATGTCAATTCTACATGTTTAAACAAAAAAGAGGTACAGTTACTCCAGTATTACATGTATATATTCAATGCAGGAACTAACTTGAAAAAACAAACAAACCCACAAACTTTTATAAAGATGGTGTTTCTAATAGATAATGACATCAAAAGTCAAAACTGAAAGTAGACAATTTTTTGGTATTTATTTTTTGTGATTCATCGACCACAAAGTCACACTGTTAATAAAAGGATAATGTTTGGGCATCAAATAGAATCTAGTATAAAACGTATTTTGCATGTAGAGTACATATTTACGGTATGTGGCTTTCTTTGTGGTGATTGTTGACACAAATGCTTTTCTAATCCTGTTGAGAATTATAATTCTGGGCCAACTTTTCCCTGAACCCATGGATATCCACTCAGAGTGCACCATTTAATGCATACTTTACAAAATATACATTTTGCATGTACATTGTACAGTGTATTATTAAAAAGGTGTGTGCTACATTGTATGTACATGTGTAGCTGTCAGCAGTATCCAATGTACTAGTACCGGTATACAGTGTTTATGTGGAATTTAGAAAGTATGGGTCATGGGGGGGGGGGGGGGATATTATAAAATTGAATAGTAAACAAAGACTTTTGACATCATTTATGTGTGGAGTTAACAGTTGTTGGCTGCTACCTGCGTTTGTCAAACAAGTTTGATAGTAAGTTTGAAAAGCAGATTTTGGAATAAAGAATACATACTGTATAGTATATCTACATGTATATCAACAGCCTGTTAAAGGGCAATCCAACCCTTGTAATAAATTCATTTTTATGAATCCAGAAAAATAAGATATATAAACAGAATGGCGAAAGTTTTAATAAAATGCAACAATAATGTAAAAGAAATTTATGAATGTATTTGATATGAGATCATTATTTTAAAGTTTTATGTGAATCTCAAATTGGCAGTTTGGTCTGTTTATTGTGATGTCTAGTCACAGATAACTCTCCCTTTTGTTGTGTACAAAAAATATAATCAATTTCTAAAAAGGCCCGCCTGAGTCATACATACTGCACTGCTTACCCCAAAACCAGAATGAGCAAGTACCAAATGTGTAAATTGCATTTTTTTTTTAAATCAATGATTTTTCAAAATGGTATTTTGGCTGATTTAATGGGCCTATAGATGATGTGTTCTGTTCAATACTTATGGCAGATTTTTATCAACTGAAGTACAAATAATACAGAGATCTTCTTACAAAACTAGAATTTGAGAATAAATTTAGAATAATTGCTTTAGAAATGAGAATCACTCATGAAGTGATCAATTCAGGAGAGGAAGCATTTCGGTATTGTTCGCTCGCTACAGTACTTCATTTATCATCTCAACAACTACTCAAGAAATTGTAGAGCTGATAGTGTTTTGCTTTGTTCATTAGGTTACATCAGATCATGCCAGCAGCCAAGTATGAAGTACATACAGACATCTGATCCATTTCCTTTATCAATTGAAAGTACCATATTTAGAACCCGGAACTACTGTACTAGAACCTAAGTAGAGAGTATTGATCAGTAGGCATGTTTAAAGGTAACAAAGAGTTAAGAATAAGAATTGATAAGGAAACTGTATAAATGTTACTATTATCTTGAGTTCTGGTTTTAAGACAAAAAATATTAGCAAAAGATTGCAATAATCTTATCACCAAATATTTATAAATAAATGGTATGTTGGCTAAATAATTCTTAAAGAAAACGTGTCATTGAATTGATTTTTAAGTGAAAGAAACGAGTCATTCCATGAAATGTTGGGATAACAGTGTAAGTCCACGCCACGTACCTTGTCTCCCAGCAGCATTGTTCCATGTATACATATTCGTGTTGGTGATATTTAGATGATGCAGTTAAACTTATCACTTTTTCCTTTACGTTTGGGTAGCATAAACTTTACTGTAAAATATGATTACCTCATGATAATAATTAACATTTACATTGAGTATTTTAAACTTTTTTTTTTTTCTTGATTGAAAGTTTACAGCAAGCTATCAAATTATATTCAATGGTAAAGGTATTATGGTAGGTAACTTTGCCTCTGATTCTAAAAAAAATCCTGGATTTAGCTCATGCTGCAATCATAATTATAAACCTTTAGGTTAGAAATGAACCCCATGACTTTTACAATCCAATCGCATATATTTGATTATCAAGATATTTATGATTGGAATTTGAAATTTCAGAAACCGTTTTCCCCAACGGTTTTGAACAGCTTTTATAACACTACAGTCTAGTGGGGAAAATGAGTATGGTAAAACCGGTCACTCAAAGATTTTTAGTTTTTTGAAGCACTTCAAGATCATTTTAAAGTCCAATTTTGTTAGGGCTTCAATATTACACCATATCACAAACACTGATAGAACGTAGGGCCATGCATCTCATATATAACATTGTTAAACGATGCCTTTAAATATGTCCTTGTTATCTTTCAGGTGAAGATAGGTGACTTTGGACTAATGAGGGCTCTCCCATCAGCTACCACCTATTACATCATGACGGAACACAACCAAGTACCTTATGCATGGTAAGTGTCCTCGATGAAATGCTGTTTGGTCTACAACCAGTTGGTCTACTACCCAATTGGTCTATTCCCATATGGTCTACACCCAGCCTGTCTGCTATCCATATGGTTTAATACTCATTTAATCATAAGGAATAATGATGATCATCAAATGATTATTAGACCTTGTGGATAGAAGACAAAATGGGCATTAGACAAACTTGGAATTAGACCGACTGAAAATTAGATTAAATGAGCAATAGACCAAATGGGTAGTAGACTTTTTGGATATTAGTCCAAATGTCCATTACTCTTTAGACCAAATGATAAGTAGACAAAATAATTTTTAGACCATGTGGAGAGTAGATGGGCTGGGTGTAGACCATATGGGAATAGACCAATTGGGTAGTAGACGAACCGCTTGTAGACCAAAATGCTTATAAACCAGTGTCGTCATCAACCACCGAAAAAAGGATGCATTCAAGGTCAACTGTGACAAAACCTACTTCCTTGAAGGCTCAATCAAAACCATTTAATAATTCCCAAATCCAGCAACAAAACAAACAGAAGAAAGTTTCATTAGCTTTGCTCACACAGGAACATGGTAGTTTTATAATTTATAGTTTGCAAAAGCTTGAAGTTATAAACATTGTTCCAATAACAATGACGAGGGTTCTCACGTGACCAAAATAATGAGTATTCAAAGTTTTAAACTTCAAGCCGGGCAAGCAGTCATTTTAACTACAAACTGGCGAAACCTCAAAGTTTAATGCGTCCGTTTGGCACATAACTTTGCGTGAGGACCTTCGCTGCTCATAGTTGTCATGCTAACCTTGAGATTGCTTGTGCTTTTAACTTCAAGATTTGTAACCACAAGTGCGTCTTTGCGGTCCCTGACTACAAGATGACTTCAGAGTTTAAAGTTAAAATACTGTCATGTGGAAACCTCACTATTCTCTGTAGAAAAAAAATCCTGAATACTATTTGTTGATTTTATGGGCCAGGGGTAAACTGTAAGTTTCATTGCCAAGCTTGGAATATTGTGTAGTTTTAGGAAATACACAGAACAAACAATAAAACAAACTATCCATGATGTATGTATGGTTTTGAGCTGAAGGTTCAATAATATTTATCATTTTTGTGAAAATCTGCAGCAATTCTTCAAATACCCTTAACCAAGTGCATAGAATATAGTAAGTTATAATCTGCATCAATTTTTAATGCTCCACACGGTTTACCAGTTAGAATTGAATTTAGTGCCTCCCACAATCCATATTTAGCATGTGTTTTCCAACAAATACGGTACTATCCACCCACTTGCTTCAAATCACATGACCATTGTACATACATCAGGGAAATACATGAACATATTCACAAGTATGGCTTTGCAATTTGCAGGAAGTTACAGCATATTGTAGTAAGGTTCACACAACATTCTGCTGACTTTAAATTTAGGTTAGGGAATTTAAACCTTGATGTTACATGAACATATTCAAGAGTATGGCTTTGCAATTTGCAGGAAGTTACAGCATATAATAGTAAGGTTCTCACAACATTCTGCTGACTTTAAATTTAGTTTAGGGGTTTAAACCTCAAGGTTATCTTGTAGTTATGGCCCTTGCAGATCCACTAGTGGGTAAGAATCTTTAAGTTTTAATACTCAAAGTTATAAACCGCTTTAAATCTTCAGGGTAGTGCGATGACAATGAACAGGGGGGTGAGGGGAGGGGGGGGGGGGGTCCCACCTGACGTGAAGTGCAATTAACTTCGCGGTTACGCCAGTTTATAAAATTACTGCTTGCCCTGCTGGTAATTGAAAATTGTGATTAATTGTTCTTCAAATCCAGTATAAGCCCTTGCCGTCGTTAGCAGGTCATTGTTTATAATTTTGAAATTTAAAGCCCGCCCGTCTGTACTAGTTTGGCCAGGAGGGATTAGACCACCCAGCGTGGTCACGGACAGGTGGTTATCTCATCAAATCAGCTCTCAATTATCATAAGAAAAAGGGGATCATGGGGGACCAACGGTCACCTATTAGGCATTGTTTGCTATACAGAGGGCGCAAGTAGCTATAGGTAGTGCAGTGGGGCTTTAAAACTCTGACTGTCTTGTGTGAACATAGCTATTGTCAATCAGAGAGGTCATTAGAAGGGGAAAGTCACATTTTAGATTGGACTGGCAATCAGTCTGGCTTGCTGGCTTGATACGTCCTGCAGCTGTCGTCCCAATCCCATGATCACTCACCCACATCTTAGCCCTCTACCAACCCGTTACTTAAAGCCCCACTGCACTACCATATTTGCCAACCCTTACGATTAATCTAGAATATTCTGTTTTTCTGAATTTCTAGGACCTGAAAATCCGGAATATTACGGGTTGTTTTTTTATTTTTATTTATTTATTTATTTTTTTTTTTTTTGTGTTTTGCTAAAGCCAGATAAAACTTGTTTTATCATGTGCATCGATTTGAGAGTTCATTGCATTGTGTGCGTTCAATGGCTGCATGATCGGGCAGCGAATTTGTATGCACTCTTTGGTACAGATTTACCACGTATTTATAAATGTAGCTACTTGCGCCCTCTATATAGCAAACAATGCCTAATCGGTGCCTTTTGGCCCCCCATGATCCCCTTTTTCTTATGTTAATTGAGAGCTGATTTGATGATATAACCACCTGTCAGTGACCTTGCAGGGAGGCCTGATCCCCCTCTGGCCATATTACTAGTACAGACTGGATTTAAAGGGGAAGTCCATACCTTTGTAATATAAGAGAAACAGAATGGCAAAAGTTTGAAATAAATTGGACCAATAATAAGAAAGTTATCATTGTTAGGAATGTGAGATCACTAAGTCTATGCTAATCTCAGATTGGCCATTTTGTCATTGGATTGTGATGTTGTGATGGAAAAACTCTCCTGTTTGCTGCGTACAAAAATATCCCTTACACAATGTATGTCGGTTTTTCTCAAGATCCAAAAATTCCAGATCACAAGATTGGTTTTCTCTGTATGGGTGAAATTTGAAGCCCTCATTTTGTACACAACAAATATAGTGAATAAAACACTGCAAGTTGCATAACTGAAAAGAAAATTTACTGTAATTTTGCTTATAATAAATGTTTTTTCCACAAATTGTGATTTTTACCACATTTTTGGCCCATCTACAGGTGTACAAGTTTTTAGATTTTTTGCCATGCAAGTCCCTGCAACACCTTTAAAATATATGTTGTCCTATATATATTTTGGGTATTGGTTCGAGAATGAACTTTATATTTGAGAAAAGGTGCCACAGTTTTACCCTTTTCACAAGGGAAATTATGAAAGAGTGCTCCACTGTCAAAAGTACATATCCATTTGGATAAATTGACCTGTAGTTTTGAGGACTTAGTTCTGAATATTGCATGAAAGCTTAGCAACAGGAAACATTGCTACTGTATCCTTCCTGCTATCAAAC
Source organism: Strongylocentrotus droebachiensis (assembly GCA_035222895.1). Taxonomy (NCBI): domain Eukaryota; kingdom Metazoa; phylum Echinodermata; class Echinoidea; order Camarodonta; family Strongylocentrotidae; genus Strongylocentrotus; species Strongylocentrotus droebachiensis. The sequence goes on along the minus strand of JAVYIG010011205.1, from coordinate 33,100 downwards.
CTGTAATGGAGATTTTATTTTCTACCTTGGAATTCTGGTATAACAATTATGCATCTGGTTTATTGAGTACATTTACATAGTGTAAAATTGTATGCGACAACAAGCTTACACTTAAGTTCACAACAATTATTTACTGGGAGGCTGAGGGACTGTTCTTGGCAAAAAGCATGGTTGGCAAAATCCCCTAACCCACCCCCCCCCCCCCCCCCCCCCCGTAGACCTGCCCCTGTGAATGATGTTCAAATCATCTTTATTTTAATCTGTGATAATTGATTTGTAACAAAAATGTTATGCATAATCATTACTAACTATTAAAATAAGATCTAACAATGAAAAAAAAATCTGAGTTTTATTTAAATTCACCACTTTTTGGAGGTACGTTTTGCTTCACAATGCCCAACAGTGTTACCGTATTAGGTTTTTAAATTAGTTTTATGCACATGTCACCTCTATTGGGAAATGGGACAGGGTGCAGCTTTATTTCTGCCCTCACATTTATAATCATGATATCATTTTTATTCATGTAGTATGCCCCTGACTCATGTTTTAAAAAGGGGGAAAAATGATTACAAACAGTACAGCTTGTCTGCTTAAAAGGAAATTGCAATCAAATTGAAACAGCCAAACATGATGTCATGCACTTTACAATCAGATAGCATGTTTGTTCAGGAAACTCAACCTTATCAACATGATGTAAAGCCTAAATGTTGCTCATTTGAAACATGTGTGTGGACTACATGTTTGTGTGATGCTATCTAAAATGTAGATCTAAAAGGCCTGTTCAGACTTGAGTAAATTATATGAAGAAACGTACATTGTATAAAGAAACGTATGAAAGGTTGTTTGAAGAATCATCTTATAGCAAAAGGGGCGTATGACTAGATAACACCAGCGTATAAAAAACTAGTTTTGCAGAGATCAATTGATATGACAGCTGACCAGACTAGAACAGATCCTGATTCTGATATCGAGTGTTTGTTTGAAATGCTAAAATAGGCGTTCGCTGTACAACATTTCATTATACATGTACCTGTACTACATGTATGTTCAGACTTGGAAAAGTTAAGTACTTATCGTTTAGCTACATATGTACAAAGGATTTTAAAAGTCTGAACAAGAAGTTACCAGCTGGTAACTTCTTGGTCTGAATGCAGGTTTACTGTGCCTTCTCCTCCCTCTGATTTTGTTACTCTAACATATATTGTAGGCGAGGTATACACTGTTAGTATTTTAATGTCAGTGTCAAGTTAAAGGTAAAGACCAATTATGGTCATGCGATTGAATTGTGAAAGAAACGTTGTGGAATCGATCAGAAAAGGTTGATCATCTAGCATCTGCAAGGTTCTGGAATCATCAAAATGATAAGAAATTTGGCCCATTCTTTGTAAAGTTACAAGCACTATACACAGAAAGATGTATATGGGACTACCCTATATCTCTCACAGGACCATGAGAGAAACAAATTTACCAAATATATGAATTAGTAGGCGGTTTCCCGGCAATTTTTTTATCATCAGGTATTAGTCAAAACATATTCTTTCACATGATTGGTAATGAGAGCTTCCATTTCATTTTTTGAAATTGGGGCATTACCAATACTGGTCTTTACCTTTAATTACATCTTTTATTAATTTGTTCAGAATGTTTTCACTATACTGCCTTGAAAGGGTATTGAATATCTTCTGTTCATTTAAAAATCACTCCAAAATGAATGGAGTTAGCGTTTATGCAGCTCTTATTGTAAAATAAATTTCCCCTTATCCTCTATATTCATTAGCCATTTTCAACTGTGATAGAAGGAGGGGGATACTTCTAAGAAGTGTTTTTAAAAAGTATTTAAAATATATTGATCCCCTTTAAATGCAATGTGTGCTGTTTGGTGGTTAGATATAATTCTCACTTGAATTATATTTCCTAGCCTGAGAGAGTGAGAGAGAGAGAGTAAGAGAGAGAGAGAGAGAGAGAGAGAGAGAGAGAGAAAGAGAGAGTGATAGAAAGATTTGATGAGGAGTATATGAGACATCCCAAGTCACAATAATACTGGTTTCCAGCCAACTTTAGACTTACACTTTCTTCAATAAAGGTTGGGAAGAATGAACAAGTCTTTAGTTACTGTTTTTAGCCAAAAGCAGGTTTGACAAGTAGATAGCACTCATGCCAACATATAGCTCAAGGCTTCCATGTTTTTGACTGATTAGCCTATTCTGAATGGTGGAGGGGAGAGGAGGTGGAAGGGAAGGGTTGTGTGGAATTGCATGCTGTCGGATCGCATTTGCCAACAAGGTTGTAGCTTAAAAAAAAATCACAAACAAACGTTTGATTTCTCTTTTTTGTAAGTCCCTAGTGTACACTGTGGATTCGCTGACAAAGCATTGAAAGTAATAAATTGCCTTGAAAATAATTTGGAAAGGGGATTCAAATCCTTTCCCTATTTTAATAGCAGTGTCCCATTTATAGTGGTGCACACAATTAAGGCACAGAGTCTTTAAAGTTTGTTTTGATGAAAAGAGATGTGACAAGCATAGTGGAATAACCTTGCTAGTCAAGATAATGCTTGGCAATGCTACAGGTACATGTATGTACCTTTTGTTGGTAAAATGAGATACACAAAGTTCCTTTTTTACTTGTACATGTAGCTCTGCCTTATACCTGTTATATGAAGTTTGCAGGTGTGGTGTAAATCACCATTACTGCATGGGGAGGATAAATGCTTTGGTAAGGGGTGGAGGAGGGGAGAAACACTTACAAAACAACAAAACCCAAATTATGTATTCTTTTATCAATATTTGTCTTCAAACCCATTTTTTTTTTTTTTTTTTTTTTAAATTTTTTTTTGGGGGGGGATCTTTGCAGAAGTGTGTCTTATATGACATCCTCTTTCACATTATGGTACAATTTAAGTGAAATTTTTGGTGAATTTGGGGCTCCCGGCACTTTAGAGGGGCTTTAAGAGTGGTAACTTCCAATTCGCTGGAGGATTAGATTCATGATTCGTCCACCAACCCCCAACCTCCCCACCTACATGTATACAATAAGAAGAGGCTTTTTATGTTTATGACTAGTTAATATTCTTATTATTATTATTATCTATTGCATAATTTTTTTTGCCATTTCATTCTCTTATCAGGTGTGCTCCAGAAAGTTTGAAGACCAAGCAGTTCTCTCATGCGAGTGATATGTGGATGTTTGGTGTGACGCTATGGGAGATGTTTAGCTTTGGGGAAGAGCCTTGGCTTGGATACAATGGAGCTCAGGTAATGATGAATACATTGTCACTGTAATACTGCTACTGCAGCTACTGTGATGACTACCACCGTTACTACTTCTACTACTACTACTACTCCTACTTTGTGTATTGATACTAAAGTGCTGTTGGTGCTACAACCACTGTTATTAACACAGATGTTACTACTAAAATAAACTTTACTACATCCAACACATTTAGTAACCACCACCACCACCGATACCACCTACACCACCACTATCCCCGCCAAACTATCCCTACTACCACCAGTGATGTCACTAATAATGCCACCACCACAGTCAGTGCCACAACAGTTACAACCACCACCACCACCACCACCACCACCACCTCACAACTATTACTACCACTTCCATTACCACCGACACCCCATTCCTTTTTCTAACCCTACTACTATTTCTTAACCCAACATTTGACACTTCTGCTAACACCACCGGATAAGACCGATAACAATCACTATCATTGTTACCATTATTACCACATCGCAACTAGGTCTAGTACCACAACCACCACATCACCACATCACCACATGCCCACCAGCACTACCACACCTATCAGCACTTTTCTACTACCGCCAACAGTTACGATCCCTGCTACCATTACTACCGCTGCTACTACCTTTACATCTGTTCTATAAACTGCTCCTATTGCAACTGCTTTTCATACTTCATCAGTATTCTCATGAAATAAGTCACTGCTCAATCACCTAGTATTGTATGGCATGCAATTCTACAAGGATTCCACCTAGATGCCTAGATTTTACATGGAAGTGTGAGTGTACACAATCGATGAACAATGGGTTTATCACGAGGAGTCTACTTCTACTTTTTCATATATCAAACAGTTACAATGATGCACCTGTGTGTGTGTGTAATCAGGTTTTTACAGACTTTTATCAATCAGATATGATTATTTACGTCTGGGGACCGACCTTTAACATCACCATCTGAAAGACGTGACTCAGTTTTGAACCTGCGTCCTCTGCTGAATCAGTTTGTAACTTCCATTTTTAGCTGGATTACAGGCGCACGCCACAACACCCGTTATGATGCACCTGTTGCCACTAAAGAAGCTTTATAATTGCTAACCCCTTGACTAGTGAATCCCCTCATCCCCATAGGTTTAATACAGGAATCACCCTGTTTCAGTAGGCAATGGGTTTAATATAGATTCTTATATTCCAATCTTGTCAATATCAGATTCTTCAGAAGATTGGGAAGGAGGGCGAGCGATTACCCCGGCCTGATCACTGCCCACCAGGTATCTACAGCTTGATGGAGATCTGCTGGCAGGCCAACCCTGAAGACAGGCCCATGTTCTCATCGGTCAAAGACCAACTGGACAAGGTAAGTGAGAGATGGGGTTCTCGCCGGTTCATCACTTGGTGCAAATACCAAGGGTGCAGGGGGGATTTAGGAAGAAAATGCCAAGGGCACAGGTAATAAATAATAATGACTTCTTATATAGCACACATGTCCGCCACGTCGTGACGTTCCTGGCGCTGCCCGATTATTAGCAAGGCTGCAAATACATGTATGTCGATGCATGCTTTCAACCTTTCCTTTAGTTCTCCCAAGTCACCCCTAGAGCATCACACTGAGTTTCTCATAGCAATTAAGGATGGGGTCTTTAGAAAAAGAAAAAAAATACCAAGCTCTATTTCTGGGACTAGGATACTGACAGGGTAAAAGATTTGTCAATGCATACTGTCAACCTGTAATTTTTTTGTGGAATGGACTGTATGCCCGAGTAAACCAGAGGAGTATTTTACAAAGAATAAAATCGAATTTAAGTTAGACTTAACTATGACAGGCCATTAGTGCCACTGTTTTCTCTCACCATTATGATCTTTAGATAATATTTTATCCTCTGATAATGAATCATCAAAAAATATAAATTCTTCAGATTTGTGACCATGATTTGTACGTCCCTTGAGAGACAAATCAAATGCCAGTAAATGGCATGAATGGCCTGCAATAGTTAAGTCCAACTTAAAGTCGATCTTAGTCTTTGTGAAACACTCCCCTGTAATTTTTTTTTTACTGTTGCTTTGTAGATGAAGCCGTTGGAGATGAGGGTTACCAAAGACCTACAGTTTGATGAACCTGACAAGCTAGAATGCGAGGAAGGACAGATCATCACAATCATCGATGGCAAGTAAGTCAATGTTTTACATGTATCGGTATCATTCATATTTCAATCGCTCATGGCAATATTCCCACACAATGCATCTGACATTATATCAAAGAAAGAGGACAAATTGACCTTTTGAATCAATGGTATATTCCAAATTTATCGTGTCATATTCATATGTCTTAGAATCGACAGAAACTCATGGCACCCTGGCAGAATTTTCCAGGAAAATTTTATTTTTGTATGGTTGCCAGTGTGACTGCAAATTTCCTGACAATGTAACTGAACTTTCCATATATATTCCTATTGAAATGTGAGAAATTTGATTCCTGTAATGTAGACTCCTGTAAGTTTCGTCAGTGTGACTGCCAAAGGTGTGCATATTCCTTGTAAGGTCCAGAGGGGAGTGTTTCACAAAGACTAAGATCGACTTTAAGCTGGACTTAACTATGGCTGGCCATTCATGCCACTGGTTGCTCTCACTATTGGTCTCTCAGTTATGATCTTTAGAGGATATTTTTTCCTTCAATAATGAATTATCAAAAAATGTAAATTCTGTAGATTTGTGACCATGATTTGTACATCCCTTGAGAGACCAATGCCAGTAAATGGTGAGAGAAAATTGCGGCATTAATGGCCTGCCATAGTTAAGTCCAATTTAAAGTCAATATTGGTCTTTGTGAAACACCCCCCCCCCCCCCCCCCCCCTGGCCTCCATGTCAGGAGGAATCACTTGAAATGAAATCTCTTCACAGAGTTTTTGCATTTTGACCACCCACACATACTATCTCTTTTTCAATACACAGGCCAGAAGAAAATTGGTGGCTCGGGCAGAACATCCACACCCACAAGATAGGGCGTATCCCCCGCAAGCTCCTGGCCCCCATGTCTGGAGGGATCACCGGGGAGGACATCAGCAAACCTATCAAGTATAGCTTCATACACACAGGGCACGGAGGGGTGGACGGCAACTCGTGGGGACACCCGGACAAGATCGATGAGTGAGTGCATGGTAGCTCTCATAGATCATTCACATTAAAAGAGAAGTCCACCCTCTGATACTTAAAATTGGTTTTGATTGAAGCAGGACAATGATAGAAACAGGTCAATGGAGTTTGAGTAAAAAAACAAACCAAAATAAGAAAGGTATGAATTTGTGAAGGTGCGATCAAGCAAAACACAAATATGTGTTTCACTAATGACAACTTCAAAAATCATAACTTTTCTATTTTAAATTGGATACCAAGTATTGCTCAATTTTTTACCAACTTGTTTCTTGATGGACTTCCCCTTCAAAATAAAAAAAACACATTTTCATTCAGTTTGTGGTTTTATTCCTGCAAAATAGCCACAAATCTAGGTTAAACCCCCCTATTCGCCAAGGGCACCAAATTTCATCCAAACAATCCAGTTTCGATCAATGTAAGCAATGATCAATGTAAAAACTGAGAAACATCTAAATCTTACTTCCAGAAAGAGTTAGTTATCTCTGTTATGTATAATAATTTGTGTCCAATTTATCCATTGGGAAAACAAAAAAATTAAAGTCGAAATTTCCCTCATGAAGTTATGGTCCTGTTAATTTAATTTTAACTACTCATTATTCCTAAGTATCATTTGAGGTGTTCACACTTATACCCCTCTGTTTCCAATATGTATTTCTACATTTGTTGTAAATGTTCATAATTGATTTGTAATGTTTTGTTGGAAACATAAATAAATTGAAATTGAATGGATGAAAGTTTCTCTTTTGCAATGACATGGATGGTGAATACTTGTGTCTTATGACTTTGATCCCTTTGATCATGTTCACACTCCCTGCAGGACGTACTTGATGCCTTTGAAGTCCCTAGATGAATGGTCCAATGAGGATGATGTCTCCAGTTCTAGACCTTCTCTGATGCTATCAGATCGACTGAAAAGTGAGTCCTCTCTTTTCAATGCCATTAGTCATTATATCTACACATAGATTTGCCATTAGGGACTATTAGATTGAGTGGACGAGAACGGCGTGAACGACCACTGATCATGTGTGTCTATGGCAAGCCGTTTTAACATTTATTCCTATTTCTTGATATCAAGAAATGATTTTCTGTTGTAAAGCAATGGTAATTTTTTATATCAAGAATTAAATTCTTGATATCAAGAAATAGGAATAAATGTTAAAACGGTTTGCCATAGACACGAATGATCAGTGGACTATCACGCCGTTCTCGTCCACTCAATCTAAAAGTCCCTATTGACTGTTGTTTGTGGAGTGTGATAAAGGACAAATGAACAAAGAATAGTATTCATCATAGTTTGGTGTCTTGATACTTTGAATGAAGGAAATACTCAATATCAAATTGTACATTTATCTTCTGAATTGTCTGTTTTGTGTATTTATTTATTGACAAATTTGACACGGCAGTGAATGTCTGGATGGAAGATTAATGTGGCATTATTAAAGGTTTTACCAATGTTAGATCATTTTCTAAATTTATACCCCCAGTTAGTTGAAAGCCTTAACAACGATATAGTCAATATTGAAGGGATTAAAATTAAATATTTTCATTCTACGCACACAGGGAACAGCAAAGAGAACCAACTGAAGAAAGACACTGACAATTCATCACGTTCGTCATCTCTGAAGCGACAGTTTCGGGGGAAATTGTCCAACCGGAACTCTGCTAATTTGGAGAGTGAAGACGAGGACACGCGTGTCAAGGCGGGTGGTTCTGTCTTCTACGTACAAGGAACAGCATCTCGGCAAGCAGAAGGAGAGGTTGGGCAGTCACAAACGGGTATTCTGATTGACTTCGCTGAGAACTCATTTGACAGCACGGACAGCAGCATCGATTCCGGTTCCTCGTTCGACGCTCCGTACGTAATGGACAGGACATTGAGTCCAGAGGTCAATTCAAAGGCACCTTCGTTGCCGAGGCTCAACGGTGGCTTGCCTCTGTATGATGATGTTCCCAATGAAGCAGGTGATGCAAATACTGTACCTGCGGAAGTGTCGAAAAAGAGTCGACCTCCGGCTCGCTCGTACTATGGTAACCAACAGATTATTGCAGATGCAGCTGCATTGGAAGACACGCCAACATCGAGTGCGGACTCAGCAACGTACGCATCGGTGAATAAGGTCAAGCCTCCAGGGACAAGTTCCACTAAGACTAGAGTCAGAGCCAACCCATTTGCATCCAATAACAAACAATCATATAATGATCAAGCTACTAATGGTGCAACTTCCAATAATCACACAGGTAGTCATATAGAGAGTGCTAAAGTGCCACATGCAACAAGACTTTATGACGATGTGCCAAATGAATCAAACCTATCCAGCGACAATTTATCGAAGAACGCGACTGCTAAAGGGGACTGGGTTAACTTCTACGATGATGTTCCCACAGAGAGTGATCTTGCAAAGTTAGAATCAAAGGCGGGACCCTTGCCATTAAGAACATACGATGAAGTCCCTGTGGATGAGCCGCTCCAACCAAGAAGAACTGCACCTGGGAATGTCCAGAGTGTTTCCACAAGACATGCAGGACCTGCAGCAACCGCCCAGCACCAGCCACAAAGCAGTGTGTCTCCAGGTGTTGCATCAAGAATGTACAGCGAAGTTCCTGTAGAGGATGTAGCCCAACCGAGAACTGCACCTGCAAACTTGCATGCTTATTCTAGTGACCGTTATGCTCCTTTTTCCAGACCTGCACCAACCCTTCAACCACAGAAAAGTGTGCCTGGTGCTGCTTCAGGTGCTGTCTTGAGCTTCTCGACTCACCCGATGGTGCCTGTAAAGACACCCTTGTCGTCCTCACCGAGTTTAGACTGCTTTGATCCTCTAAAACAGGCCTCTGTCAAAGTTGACCGAAATCCTGAGAAAGTGTCCGAGCAGAAAGCTTATACGGCAGCTTTTGCTCGCAAAAACCAAGCTGGCATTGTGATCCCACCTCCGAGATCAAAAAAGAGCACAGGCAGACGAACTAATAACTTGGTGAATCAAGATAATGAGCCCTGTAGCACTGCAAAGGAAATCGCTAGGAAAGTAGACGGTAGCAGTGCAGACAAGTATGCTGCCATCCAGAGTACATCATCTGTCAATCAGGCAGACTACACTGTGCATGATAGAGCAAGGCTACTTGAGAACAAGCCACACATTGCACCGAAACCAGGGATGAAGAGTGAAACGCAAGATGACAACTTCATGACGATGTGCTTTCCCCGTAAGACACAAGGATCTGAGAATGGAGGTTCTCATTATTCGGCCACGACCTCATCTAATGACATTCCTTTTGGCTTAGGAAGGCGAGCGCACAACGCCCAGGATGGGAGCCGAAAAGTGGTACCTCCTCTTCCCCCTCGCCACGCACTTGGAGAAGACGTGCCGCCAGCTGTTGGACCTCACCAATCAAATCAACAGCCTCCAGGTGGATCGATGATACTGCCTATCATGAAAGATGGTGTTCAAGTCAGTCACACCCATTACTATCTTTTACCAGCAGCAGCAACGTCAACGGAACCTCTTAATGTATCACCAAGGTCTCTGATGAGCGCACCAGTGGCCAGGACAGAACCACTTGGCAACACAGCTCATGTGCGACCACAGCTGAGGCACCCAACAGAGATGGCAAACCCGGACTACTTCATGAAGGGAGCCGACTCTGGTGGACAGCGTGGTGCGCAGGACGGGAGCTACTTCAGTAAGAGTGGCCCAGGAGCTGGCGCCAAGAGCAAGGATCTTCTTCAAACCTTTGATCTTTCGAACCTGAAACCTATTCTACCGCAGGGTACCTCCTCCACATCCCAACCCTCGCACATGATGATGCCATCGACGATGCCATCCTACTACCGGTCGACTTCATCAAGTTCAGCCCCGGCAACGCCATCCCACCAAGCTGCATCTGCGACACCATCATCTGGTGTCTGTATCCATGGCAACAAGTTAGGAGGCAACCGACCTGTCTCTGACCTAGACCTGATGGCGTCCGAAACGCCCAACTCGGCGGCGGACAAGGTGAAGCAGGTCCAGAAGGAGGTACATGGGGTGACGTCCGACGAGTGCCGGAACGCCCTGATAGGTGTGCAGTGGGATGTCACCAAGGCGATCCGAGATCTCAAGACAGAACAACTCTTCCAGCTTGGTAGTGCTTCCAAAGAACATTGTGAGAACTTGTTGAAATCGCTCGAGTGGAACCTAGAACTGGCCAGCTCCATTCTGCTGGAGCAGTCTGCAAGGTGATCAGAGACTCCTTGATGCCATGAACAACTACTAACTAAATTATAATGAAACTATTGTAAATTTTAACGAAATCAATATTTTTTACCACTCTTAATGAAATTGAACATCAGTAATCAATATATACTTATATCTTTTTAAAAATGGGGCATCAAGAAGTAGAACGTTCTTGTAAAGAGTGTTCAATCCAAAGAAATGCCCTTCTGTTGATCATGCTGATGGCAAAGAATTTATTCTTGATAATATAAGATCCAAGCAAGTAATGTTAATATGTCTTTCAGGAGGATAAATAATGTGATTCTTCCCTTTAATAGTTGATGAATGTTATCATTGTGAATAATTCCCATATGATATTTAGTAGGAGGCTGAAAGCGATCAGTTTTTTCTTTTGGGTTACAGGGTTGGGGGAGGCAGAGGGTTTATTTATTTGCAAACTTTTGATTGAATAGATGACTTTGCTTCACTTTCCAATACTGATGGTGAGCAAAAATTCTGATCATGAAGTTCAAGGAATGATTTAAAATCTTCAGTTTTAGAGAATATGTTGTTATAAAGATATTCTGACCAGTTAATTATTGCAGCATATGCAAGGCCAGAATTTTTAATTGGATAGTTTCATAGGAATAAATAAAATCTTTATACGGAATATCGCTCTTTTCTTATCATGGATAGTTTGTTTTTAAATAAAGAAACAAAGCAAGTCTCAGTGGTCAGTATTTGAAACGCAGCCTCACACCTTATCTCTTGATTCATGTTTTTTTGCATGATTTTATTCTACCCACATGTGCTATATGTATGTTTTATTTGTTTTACAAGGTATTGGACCAATAGCATCATAGTCAGTCTCGATTGAAGCTATGAATTCTATGATCGATGATATTCACTGTTTTCTTTTCCTTATGAACGTACATATGTACGTTTAAACATGGTTTTTAAACATGACTACGCAAATAGCATAGTAAGTAAAACAGTGCTGATGCTTGTAAAGGTATGTACAGTAAAAGCTATATGTATATAAAACTATATAGATATATTATGTTTGTGGAGCATTATTTTTTATACCAGATCATTTTAGATGTACAAATCATTCAAGAACTATATAGTCATTTATTAATATGACGTTTCTTCTCTGTCGTTTCATTCCACTGTTTTACCTGTAGTTAAATATCTTTCTGAATGTGTTCAGAAAGTTTGGTGGTGGGACAGGCATGTGTTTTCGATATATTCACAGGGCATTTTAAGTCGGTTTAAAGTTAATAATCACAAATTTTCCTGATTCTACTTTTCAAAAACAAATAATTTTTAATCAGAAATAGGCAGATATCCAAACGACTTGAACTAGTTAATCATAAAACTTGTCATCACTATTTATTTGAAAAATGTATGTGATTTATGTATTCTGTATAGAATATCAATATATGACTGGTATTATTGTACATATGTACATGCTTATGCAAATACATATCTCAAAACATATTTACCATCGAGCAACTGTAATAGAAAGTAGAGCAAATAATATGAAACAGTGCTGGAATCATTTCCCTTAAATGTAGCCTGTGAAACTGTTGTTGTAAAGTTCATATATGCAAGTATTTATATATGTTGTACTCATGGTCATATATTATTGTTATGCAATTATCTCTTTCACATTATCTGCATGTGCAAAATCATTCAAATGAGCAATGAACACTGTTTCCAATGCATATTTCTGTCTTCATATTTTGGAATTCATTATTTAGAGTTCATCATTTGCTAGAGAGGTAGGCAAATGTGTACGTCCCAAATTCCTAATCTGTTGCCAAAGATGGGAGAATACGTAAATGATGCAATAATTGTTACTAGAGAAGAAATTTTAGAGGAATTCCATGAGATTGTCAGTCACTTTCAACATGTTTTTGCTTCCGGTATAGCTTTTTGACAGACCTTCCAACAGTGGAATAGTGCATGTTCATGTACCTTTTATTAAAGCACAATTTTTGACTGGCACATATGCACAAAATATTAAATGGAATTCCTAACAGACTACCTTATGTTTTGAGATTATAGAGTACTGAAGCTGTGACATCATAAAAATAAAATTTTGGAATTTCTCAATTTTTTCTTCATTTTCCAAAAGAGCATCAAAAATAATGTCCAAATGTCGAAAACCAATTGAATATGTTAAATATTGGCTGAGATATGACTATCTGAATACCGGTAAATAGATTTCCGATAGGAACTCGAGTGTTACATTGCTCTGGCTCCTAATGTTAAGAACCAGAGCAATGTAACACTGAGTTCCTATAGGAAATCTATTTATTCAGATGGTCATATCTCAGCCAATACTTAACATACATGTACATGTATTCAATTGGTTTTTCGACATTTGGACATTATTTTTGATGCTCTTTCGGAAAATGAAGAAAAAATTGAAAATTCCCAAAATAGATTTTTGATGACGTCACACTTCACCACTCTATTCTCTGCATATTTTTTGGCGATTAATCTTGTGGTATTAGCCTTGATAGGCAGATATCTTGTAATTTTATCGTTCTGTGTGAATTTTGTTTGGGTCTATGAAATTTCATAGTCATCATTACTGTATTTCATAAATACTACCTTTAAATGCTCTTTTAGATACGATTTAGTAGACCACTGCACTTTTTAAACAAAATGAAAAGCAACTGCGTGCAACAGCGGTCCTATAAATATTCACTGAGCTCTCTGTTATAATGTTGATGTATACATTTTTTTAACATAGCGATATACCACGACATATACCTGAACAAGTCTCATTAGGTATTGTGTGTCTCCAAACTGTATGGGTCAAATATGGGGTCAATATACCAAGTCAAAGGTCAAATAAATAGTATTAATAATAGTATTAAATAGTATTCTTGTGTATGGTGAAAGATTTGGTGATTGATATATACCGGTAGTCACCTGTAAACAGTCTAACTCTTTGGGGAGCATGGGGGCACTGCCCCCAGTAAAACTGAACAGGGCATTCCTAAAGCCTCGGTCACAAATGCCATTACGAACTGCTAAGAATGATGTACGAACGATTTTCAGACAATGGAAAAACGGAGATTTGTACAAAATTTTGTTTGTACGAACCTTTGTGACCGTAGCATTACACACAACTGAATACAAAATAAGAATGTGCCCCCCCCCCCCAACTGCGCTCCAACTGGAATCAATATTACTTGTGCATCCCCCAGTATGCTGTAAAGAATAAGATAATTCTGTATCTGCCGATGTGAACAATGCTAAACTTCATGGACATTGCAATGACAGGCAATTAACGTTCATCTGAACATGATTCTTTACATTATTCTCTTTAGTAGATGTGAACTTGTTGACTTCTTCTGTTACCTCGTGATGAGATTCAGTTTTATTCTTCTTTCCATTATCCTCTTTTCTTGCCATTTTCTTCCCTTCTCTCCATCCTCATCACTGAAGCAGACAAGAATTACAATTCTTTGTTCTTTCTCTTGTTTGGTCAACAAGCCCTCAATTTAACCCCCCCCCCCCCCCCCCCCAAAAAAAAAAAAAAAAAAATTATTCCATCAGTTTGCCAGTGCAAAATCTAGCACATCCCTACTCAATTCTTCTTTCCCCCTCAAAAGCTTCCCCCTTCTTTTCTTGCAATGAATATCTGTCTTTATTTTTCATTTTCTCCTTCCTCAAACTTGTGACCGTAGCAATATACTTGTATATTTTTGTATGCAATTACTGAATGCCTACATGTTTGCATTTTGGATGGTTAGAGTCATTTGTATGAGATGTATTGGCAAAAGCAGACTTCATTTCAGTTTTTTTACTACAAGTTACAACGAGACCAATGCTTGCAATGTTATTAACCCTTTTAAATTAAATATGTATAAGAACAACAAAAAATTGAGACTTATGTTTTTATGTTCGTTTTGTTATGAAGTTCCAACTGTTTCTTGTCCTTGGGTTGAATACCGTTTTGGGTTAAATACCGTTTTGGGTTGAATACCCAGTTGGTACGTTTTTTTTTCTTCTTTTTTTAATCTTGCAAAAATAGACTGATTTTTAACCCCTTTAACTCTCTCTATCTCACAAAAAGTATACATTTTAGTGTTATTGTTTTGATTTATCGATACAAAGTGAACGTATTACGCAAAGTACATAGAGGACCGCAATATTCTGTGTTATCCACCAAAGTTAATTTCACACAAAAGTTTTTCAGTCCGAATGCTCAGTCAAGAAAGGCAGAAGTTTCGGGAGATAGTTCAAGTGTAATAGCACCAGTGCAGTGATAAAGATTGATGTGAAATATGAAGAGAGAGAGAGAGAGAGAGAAAAAAAGGGGTTGTGGGAGTAAGAGAGAGTGTATGGGTGGTGAGAACAGAGTTAGAGGGGAGAGAAGAGAGATAGAGAAACAAAGAGTAGAGAGAGAGTGGTGAGAAGACAAGAGAGGAGAAGATAGAGAGAAGATTGGAGAAGAAAACAAGATCAATGCTAATTTATAATTAGAGGGAGGGGGTCGTCGATTTGCAGGGGGACTATGTGCATCCAAGGCAGATAAGATATGTTTTTAATTTGTTTTATTCCATTTATTCTCTACTAATTATTATCAACATTATCTGTATTTGCCCCTCCCCCCCCCCCCCCCACACACACAACCCTTTTTTAAAATTTGTAATCGGCTTGTTGTTGTTGTTGTTGTTTTAGTTTTAAGGGCGTGTGTCATTCAATTGTGAATATTAGTAGTAGTCTTGTCACAACAAATTATGAAAAGTAAATATCACGGGCTGGAAGCCAAGACTAAGCGTCGGTATCAGCTGTGCTCGAATTTCGAAATAAACAACTGAGAAAGAAATGCTGCTTTGAACAAAATGTATGAAAATTTAGCATTGATAGCCTCTACGGCTCTGATAGTGAGATATTTACCCAAACTTCGGCAGTGGAAACTTCCCGTTCATGTTGGTGGGTACGTCAAACCCGGGTTTGAAGAGGTCGAGGAAGCATTCAGGTGAGTGAGCCCAGTCCCACACACTCAAAAATATGATGTAAATTCTCCACCTACTTGAATCTTGAATCTTGAATTTGTTGCACCCAAAAAGCTACGTTGACAGCTGTCCAGGGTGGAGTAATAGTGGTAGTGTGTGAGTGCGTGATGCGTGCAAGTAAAAGAAGCCAGACATTGTGCAGAAGAAGACATGTAAACTGGAGAGTACGAAGAAGTAGGGTGCATCTGGTGAGAACATTAATGTCGGCTTCATGGCTTCCCTCCCTACAGGGCCCTGGTGGGCATGCCCATCATGGCTATGATGGACGGGACTGCGGAGGTCTGAAAACCAGCAATCGAGCTAGATGTTACAGCTACTGCTGGGAGTCTGTTCCATATGGGAATAACTAGACGCTCATCCAATGGCAATATTGAATAGTCTATGTTAAAAGTGAAGTGATTGATGAATGATTATGATTTAAAGCTGGATTTAGTAATGAAGAGGTCCAATATGATATAAATACTGTTTAACATGGTTGTATGATCTAGAAAATGAATTACAGCGGATGTCATGATTTTCTTTCTTTTTTTCTCTTGTTTTTGTTCATCAGAATGTCGTCATATTTATTTTCAGGCTTCGGCATGAATAAATTCAAGAAACTTTTTTGTTTTCTTCTTCTGTTTGTTGTTGTTGAGAGCCAGAAGGTTGTTCATACTTTAAACACTCCTCTGGCTCTCGGCAGACCACTATTATTCTTTTTTTAAATTTTATTCTGCCAGGAGAAATTTTAAGAAAGGACCAGAAAAAAGAAAGAGTGGCTCTGGCTTTGCAGTGTACCATAAAGGAGAGAAAGTAGTCAACATCTATGGGGGCTACGCTGATGCAGATATCCGGCAGCTATGGCGAGAAAATACCCTATCACTCGTATATTCCACATCAAAAGGTAATATGAATTACATGTGCTGCATTAGGTGCTTCCAGACTGAAATTTAATGTCATAATAATGAAAACCAAACAAAAGGAATGAGAGATAAAATAAGATTTGATATTGCCTTGTTGTATACTAAGTTAACAATACATTTGTTGAACTTGTAACGCATTATTATGATGCTTTAATAATAACAGCTGTAGGTAAAGAGAGAATTAAATAACCTTGCATTTACAATGTATGTTATGTTGACATGGAGTCATTTGTGATATCATTAATTCCATTAACCATGGTATTCTGTAAAAACTAATGGGTGTACTTATTATCATGAATAATCAAGATCAAGGGTAACTATGTCGGGCCTTATCGTGCATTTTAAAAAGTTTTACACTTAAGAATTTAGAATTACATTGTCACCACCCAAATATTTTTTATCCCAAAATGTTGTAAATTTGTTTAGAGTTAAGTAGTGCCCTTGCATGGCTATAGTAATATTTTGTCATATTTAAAATGATTTGATTGTACAATTGTAGAAGCTGAATAGTAATCCGTAGTAACATTTTGTAATTCATCAACTATTTTTGTTTGACACTTTACAGTTGTAGGAGCTATTTGTATTGCTAAGCTGGTTGACGAGGGTGTGCTGGACTACCAGAGACCTGTAGCTGACTACTGGCCTGAGTTTGGAGAAAAGGGCAAGGACAGAATCACAGTACAGCAACTCATGGAACATAAGGTCTTGTCCAATATTTCATACAGTTACTTGTATTACAATAGAGGTGCGATTGATTACAAATAATTTGCAATTAAAATCAGCCATACCTCTGTACTTAAGAGATAGGAGATGAGATGAGATTGATATCAATTGCAAATTATTTGTAATCCATTCAATATTTCATACAGTTATTTTTACTAAATGGGTCCTAGATTCATGGTCCAGCAAAGCTCTCATCCTCTCACTAAAGTCCTGGGCCCTGTCTTATAAATGAGTTGTGATTTATTACAAATAATTTGCAATTAAAATCAGACGTATCTCTGTACTAAAGAGATAGGAGATGCAACTGATATCAATTGAAAAT
The DNA here is from genome assembly GCA_035222895.1 of Strongylocentrotus droebachiensis. Classification (NCBI taxonomy): domain Eukaryota; kingdom Metazoa; phylum Echinodermata; class Echinoidea; order Camarodonta; family Strongylocentrotidae; genus Strongylocentrotus; species Strongylocentrotus droebachiensis. Next base: position 15,519 of record JAVYIG010011205.1, on the reverse strand, counting down.
TATTTGTAAACAATTGCAACTCTTTTATGAGACAGAACTCAGGGCATCATAAGAAAAGACTGTTATAAGACCAAGTTCTCTACTTCACTAACATGCGTGTTAATTCAGTGGGATGTCTGCAAACCTATGCTTTTGACGGTTTTGTGAAATGATGCCTTAGTTCCTTCTACCGTTGATACAGGAGGCTTCGACTATTTTTATTTTGTGAGATTTTATTGTTGCCACCCAGGCAACAAAGTCATATTTTCACTGACCCCAAGTACAATTTTCCTGGCTAAAATACCTCTTTATATTATAAACAACCATTTCAAATGTGATACCATTTAGTACATGTACAGTGTAGGTGCTCTGATATATGCTCCGACGACAGTTCCTTAGGGCGTTAATTTGTCGTAGAAATAGGGTAAGGTAAGAGTTACATTTGGGTGTTAGGGTTAATATAGGTTTAGGTGTAGTGTTTTGTCTAGGATTGAAATAATAAACTTGATCAATGTAGGATATTGCCTGCTAAGCAATAGTCCCCAGAGCATGTGTTGTTAAACACTTCACTTGGTCCTTTCAACTCAGGCAGGTCTGCCGCTGTTCCCGGAGCCGATCACATATGACTTGCTACGAGACAATGCCAAGCTTGGTGCCCTGTTTGCAGCTGCTTCGCCCTGCTGGGAACCGGGCACGGCTCACGGTTACCACAGTGTTTCCATCGGCCCTCTTACAAGTGAGCTCCTCAGGAGAGTAGACCCCAAGGGAAGGACGCTTGGAAAGTTCTTTGATGAGGAGATTGCAAAACCCTTTGGTAAGTGGTTATCAGCATGAAGAACCCAATGCACTCTTTGTAAAGTGAAGGAGGAGGGACCTTGATGTTGTGGTACACCAAGTCAGTTATATTGAGAGGAGAGGCATGATGATTATAGTGAATAAACTTGCAGTCCCCTCCATGGCACTAATGATGCCAAATCATTCGTAATTTCAAGATGATGGTGAAGATGATAATGATGATGATTATTGTGATAACATTAACAAAAACCGCAACAACTACAAAACTCAATGACAGCGACAATGGTGGTAGGGATGGTAATAGCAATGACAGTGACAACGGTAATGCTAGTTGGTGCTTGTAATGGTAATGATGTTTGTAATGGTAATGGTGTTTGTAATGGCAATGATGTTTGTACTAGTAATGGTGTTTGTACTTGTAATGATGTTTGTACCAGCAATAAATGGTAATGATGTTTGTACTGGTAATGGTGTTTGTAATGGTAATAATAATGGTAATGATAATGGTAATAGTAATGGTAATGGTAAAGGTTATGGTCATTGTAATAAAAGATGGTAAGTACATCCTCCTTTCCCGTATGTGTCTTAGACTCTCGGTATAATAGTATTGCTACAACATTTCATTCATCTTCCATCTTCTAGGTATAGATTTCTTCATCGGTCTTCCTCTGGAGGAGAACCATCGTACAGCCAAGCTGATCAGTGCAGATCCTGGTCCTGGTGTTTCTTTCCAGTCCGTGAGAAACTCTTCCAAGAACAGGACCGCTATAGCAGGAAGCATGAAGGATATGACGTATGTCACAAAACTGGTCCAGAATAGTGGAGAATTGAAGGATGTGAGTAATAACTAGGGACCCGTTTCACAAAGCCTTTTTTCAATGACAAATGACAAATATCAGTGACAAATCTACTGATAACCAATCAGAAGCAAGGATTTCACTAGCTTATATTATAGTATTAATGACTGCTTTGAGAGAAATAGTTGTTTTATTACGCTCAAGGGAAGGTTAGAATTGTGCTATTCCCCGAGGCTTGCCGAGGGGAATAGCCCAATTGTAACCTTCCCGATCGCGTATGAAAACAACTATTTCTCGAATATTAAAGCAGTCATTAATACTTTTATATGCCGAAAAAAAATAGACTAAAAAATAAAAAATAAAAAATATTTTTCATTTTTGTCGAAGACGGGATTCGAACTCTTGCGTACAACAAGAGGTGTATCGAAAACCAACGCTTAGACCACTCAGCTATCACGCGTCGTTAACATGCTTGGCAGTTTTCTCTAATATATACATTAAAATGGATTGAAAACGGCTCCGCGTGAGGGATGCTTCGCAAAAGCTCCATGAAACGGACCCTTCTTTTACTTTTGCAATGCATATTGGCACGAACTTAGATCAAGATCTATCGGCAGATGTTGTTTTTTTGTTTTTGAGAGTTTATTTTCGTCTTCATGTCAACAATGCAAGATAAAATTGTCGGTAAGATCGATCGAGATTCAATTGTATTGAAATTGCCGACCAATTTTCCGCACACGTATGGTATCCTCCATCGCTCAAACCATTTTTTAACATGTAAACCTATGGGGTAACCATGGAGACTGACTTATTTTTTTAATAACCATGGTTATTAAAAATATTGAAATGTTTTATGCATGGTTACCGAGAATTTTACAGGAACAGTTGAAGTTTATGAATGCAATTTCGACCAATCAGAGGGCTGGATTACTTAAGTGAGGTATATAACAGAAACTGTCATTTGTCACTGATGACAAGTTTTGTGAAATGGGGCCCAAGAGGGGCATCCTTATGGTGGGGGGTTATCCCCATTCTGGTCGTCTTTTCACATTCTGGTTAGTTAAGAAAAGAACTCTGCTAAAAGGAGACGTATGTCAGGAACTGTGAGGGACTTGACATTTGTAACAAAAATGGTTTTGAATGTAGGGAAATTAAAGGGATGTGATTAATATCCAGCACGGTCCTTGCCCCTGTTTCATAAAACTTCTTATCAATATTGTTAAACAAGTTACAATAACTGTTAAAAGCTACTGAACCCGTGGCATCTGATTGGCTGAGAACAAATTTGTCATATATATTTAGCATTTGTTATTGATAACAAGTTTTATGAAACAGGTTTCATGGGAAAGAGGAGGGAGTATCCCCTTTCTAAATGTTTCTGTCACAATTCTGTACATGAGTTGAAAAAAAAAAATTGTTTATCTTGAACTTTGTGAGAGGTATGTAACTATGTTCAGGTGCTATCAGGACTTTCGCTCTTTTCCTTTTTGTTGTATTCTTTCGTTCATATTTTTACGATCATCACAGTCAAGAGGTTGAAACACTGGACTGGCGATGTGAAGGTTGTGGTTTCAAAGTCCTATCACAGTACAATTAACCTTTGGCAAGACATTGATCTACTTTTGCAGTCGTAGACCCAGATTTAGTCTATGAGCACAACAATTCATAGATTAGCGTAAGCCAGGGAGTATTAGAAATACAATTAACAAATAAATTATTCATACCTTTACCAAATTTTCTAATTGTTTAAGCATGTGGCAAGTTCATTGGTCCCTATTTATTTTTCTTGAAAATGTGACATATTAAAACGTACATCTATGAGTTTTCAACGAAGGCCCTAATTCAACGGGTCCACTTTTCATTCTTGAGTTACAAAAAACAAACAAAAACACCAAATTCACAAGGGGTATTAATGAGTTAGTTATTTACCATATCTGGTTACTAGCTTGTAGTGGATACAAGCTCTGTACAACGAGCAAATGGCACTGATTGGTTGAGCACCTGTGTGCGTCGGCCAATAGGCCTTGTCCATTTTTGTTCCAATTATTGATCGAATTGATTGACCGTTTGATTTGCCGGTAGAGTATAAAACACGCTTGCTTACATTAGATTTTATCACCTGACGAAGTGTTGCAGCGGCGCACGAAATGTCGTGATCTTTTAAATCCCTTGTTGACCTTACATTACGAGACAACGAATTTCTCTAGCGATATTATTTTCGATACTACATCCGTAATGAGTAATATATTTAGCATTAATGATATTGTTATTAATACTATTGTTGTTCTTTGCTTGACAGTTCTTCAGGACACAAAACAACCCAGAGTATCGGGCTGTGGAAATCGCATCAGCGAATGGCTTTGGGACAGCCGAGGCTTTAGCCAAGGTACTTAAAGCAAGGGATATTAGCCTCTGAGTGTGTGTGGCTAGGCATGTGATAGTTTGTTCCCCATGCCCTTTAGCTGCCTGCATTAAAAAAAGTTTAATTCCAATTGCTTGTTCACATTTTTGCAACTTAAACACAATATTAAAAAAGCACCCCTTTGAACTAGAACCCCTGAGACTAAGAGGTTGAGCTTTACGTGGTGAGCAGAAATTTAAAAAAAAGAAAAATTCATCCCTTTTTTAAGATGCCCAAATGGAAGAATGCCAGATGAAAGAGATTGATTGAAACACTCTCCTATGTCATGTATAATTAAAACTAGTTTGCAATTTCCTACCAAATTTCTGATGCCCATTTGTCTTATTTGATTTATTGATTTATTTATTTCTGTTTGATTTTCTTTTTTTCTATGCCTCCGTTACGAAGTAGCCGGAGGCATTATGTTTTCGGGTTGTCCGTCCGTCCGTCCGTCCGTACGTCCTGTTCTCGTGATCGCGTTATCTGAAGAACCGATTGATGGATTCCTGCCAAACTTTGGTCATGTATCTTGCAGAGCCGATGAACTGATTAGATTTTGGGGTCGTGAGGTCAAAGGTCAAAGGTCACAGGGCTCATTATGTATGCAAAAACAGCTTGTGATCGCGTTATCTCAAGAACCGATTGATAGATTCCTGCCAAACATTGGTCATGTATGTATCTTGCAGAGCCGATAAACTGATTAGATTTTGGGGTCACGAGGTCTAAGGTCACAGGGCTCATTATGTATGCAAAAAATCGCATTATCATTAGAACAGATTGATGGATTCCTGCCAAACTTAGATCATGTATGTATCTTGCAGAGCCAATGAACTGAGTAGATTCTTGGGTCATGAGGTCAAAGGTCAAATGTCATGGGCTCATTATGTATGCAAAAATAGGATTACTATTTAACTCAGGACATCTTGCAGAGCCAATGAACTGAGTACATTTTAGGGTCATGAGGTCAAAGATCAAAGGGTCATATATGTATATGAGAAATTGCTTTTTGGTTTGTAAACTTGCTCTATGACGGAGGCATCATTTTCGACTGTGCGCAGTCGAAATTCCATCTAGTTACAAATACATAACAAACAAAACATTGCAAATTTTACACATTTCAAAAAAATATAATGTCAAATAAAGTAAGGCTGGCTGTAACTATGGTAATCAAAAACATCAAACAGGAGGGTTGACAAAGTAAGCAAAGCTGGATAGCATGACTTCCATCTATGTAGTAGCATATGTCCGAATGTGCTCTTCTTTTATTGTTAAAACGTTGACTACTAAATTCTCTAATTCTCAATGGCGTAAAACAGGATCCACCCGTTCAATTTTCAGAAAGCTTTAGACAATGTTTTAAATCTCTGATAAGTCCTACATCTTACGATGGATATCATTCCTCTTTCCTACATTCACAGTGATGAAGATTATTCATTTTTTTTAATGATCAACAGTTGATGGGGATTCTAGCTGAAGGAGGGACAGACCCTGTCACTCAGAAGACCCTTCTCTCCAAGAAAAGAGTGGAGTCTTTCTTGGAGTCTGAACCAGAGACGATAGACAAGGTGATCCAGATCCCCATCACCTGGAAATGTGGCATGGCAATAGATTATACAGAGGTAGGCGGATCAACCTTCTTATTGCCACAGAGGTGTAATGTCCAACTACAAGGCTTCTCAAAGTCCAGGGGAGTGTTTCACAAAACTTGTCATCAGTGACAAATGACAATTTGTGTTATAAGCTACTGAAATCCTTGCTTCTGATTGGTTATCAGCAGATTTGTCACTGATTTTTTGTCTCGCCTGCGTAGCAAAAAAGCTTTTCCAGTGACGGCGGCGGTGACGGCGACGGCAACGTCAGCATCAAAAATTTTTGATAAAATTTTGAAAGTTTAAGTTCTTGGTCAATGAAACTTGGACTATAGGGTTATCAAGTATCCCCAATCGTGTGAGTAGAATTTCAGGTCACTAAGTTAGGGTCAAAGGTCAGTAGGTCAACAAACTTGTGGCATCAACCATCAACATCAAGATATTGAATTTTTTAGCATATTTTTCAAAATTGATTGTTCAAATTCTATGAAACTTGTACCCAAGGGTTATCAAGTATCACAAATCATATGACACAAATTCCTTGTTGTTATTTGTCATTGAGAAAAGGCTTTGTGAAATGCCCCCCAGACCATGGTCCATATCTGGACTGCCTGGGAGGCTCTGCTTTTGAAATTATATTGTAACTATTCCCAGTGTCATTACTGTAGATTTGGGGATTAGATTGTGTCTGAAAGAAAATTAATTAATAATAATCCCTTTTCTCTCTCTTTCACACTTACTGTTAATCTTTCTTTCCCTCTCTCTCTTTCTCTTTCTATCTTTATCGCTCTCCCTCCCTCCATCCCTTCCTCCCTTTCCTTTCTCTCTCTACCTCTCTCTTCATTCTCTCTCGATCTTGTCCTCTCTCTCTCTCTCTCTCTTTAATACCCCTTCTCTTCCTCCCTCTCCATCTGTCTCTTCCCTTCTCTCTCTCTCTCTCTTTCTCTTTAATACCCCCCTCTCTTCCTTCCCCTTTACCTCTCTCTCCACTCTCTCTCGATCTTGTCCTCTCTCCCTCTTTCTCTTTAATACCCTTCTGTTCCTTCCTCTCTTTCTGTCTCTCCCCTTCTCTCTCTCTCTCTCTCTCTTCCCTTCCCTTCTCTCTCTCTCTCTCTCTCTCTCTCTCTCTTTCTCTTTAATATCCTTCTCTTCCTTCCCCTCTACCTCTCTCTCCACTCTCTCTCGATCTTGTCCTCTCTCTCTCTTTGTCTTTAATATTTAATACCCTTCTCTTCCTTCCTCTCTATCTGTCTCTTCCCTCCTCCTCTCTATCTGTCTCTTCCCTCCTCCTCTCTCTCTTGCTCTCTCTCTCTCTCTCTCCCTCTCTCTCTCTTCACTCTCTCATCTCCCCTTTCTCCTCCCTCCCACCATCATCCCATCTAGGACGGGGGTAAGATATTTGGCCACCCTGGTGCCGGAGGGCAAGTGGCTTTCACCGATCTCAAGCATCGCCTTGGTTACGCCTTCACCAGCCGGTACGCCGCCCCCTTTGGATTCGGAGATGACCCACGATTTAAGAACTTACAGAAAGCTATGTATAGATGTGTCAAGAAACTAGAAGTCATGAATTAAAATGTAGAGGTGTTGTAGTCTAGACTATGTACAGTCTAGATGCTGCTTGTAAGTGCCGGCTTGCATGGTGATGTAGATATACAGTAGGCTTGCGGGTGCATCCTGAGGACGGATAGTCAACCTGTTCGAAATGTCGAGCGACTCATCCTCTCCAAGCGCTATAGTTCTCCTTAGAACTATATGCTAAGAAAGATAACAAATAGTCCTTTTCAGGACTAAACACCCCCAAGAAAGATTACCGAGTCAGAGTCCTTTTCAGGACTCCTCAACCCTCTCTCTCTCTCACACATGGTGCACCCGCAAGCCTACTGTATATGTACAGTCTTGTCTATGTAGAGGTGTGGTCGTCTAGGGGATTGAGTCACCGGACTGTGAACCACAGGGTATGGGGTTCAAATCCCTGCCACATCACTAATGTCCTTTAGCATCACATTAATCTACATTTGCCACTTTCGACCCAGGGGAGGTAAATGGGTACCGAGCAGGCATTAATTGTTTATTGGTAGCCATGCTAAAGGCGGGGTAATAACTGTGGAGCGCAAGGAGTGTCTAGTCTGACATACATGAGCACTATACAAGAACCCACTATTTTGCCATTACCCTAGTATCAAAATAAATCTTGTATAAAAATTGATTCAATCTTTGAAAAAAAAATGGAATACGGGTAATTTTTATATTTTATAACCCACTCCTAGATTTTAATCATGTGATTTGTCAAACAAATCCATGTGTGAGACTGTTTGAGAATATTACACATTTTTAAAATTAAAATTGTTCATAAGTGTCAAGTACTATTCAGTAATTGTGCAGTTCGGTGTAGAAATGCCAGAGGAAAAATGCAAGAGGTAGAAATGCCAACCACTGCAGTTTGACACTTAACATCTGAACAATGCTTTATGGCTAGAATAATTGAACAATAGGGCTAAATGAAGAAGAAAAAAATATTAAATGTATTTAAAAAAGATGATGAATGCGTTCCACTATGTATAAAAGATGATCTATTTTTATATTGTGATATGCAAATTACTGTTTTCTTCCTTGATTTAGACTTGTTAGTGCAATAATTGTTTTTTGATTTTTTTAATTTATGCATTTTTCCAAATATAATATAATTGTATAACAAAGAACATATGAATGTAAGGTGTAATACAACATATACAAACAATAATTTCTTCATGTCAAAATTTCTTTTTTTTACATAATGTATATACATATAATAAAAAAACTTAATATTTCCATAACATATTATCATAAATTTAAAGTATTATGCAAACTATCTGTTGAAAAAGTGCAGGAGACCGCAATAATAAGCGATGCTTGACTAGGATGGTTAAAAAAGTTAAAATGAAAAAGTTTTTAAATGATCTTTGTGTATGAGTTGGTGAGTGTGTTGTGTAAGTGTATATTGTGTGTGTGAGCGTGCGTGTTTGTATGTGTGTGTAATGAATAGGGATGTGCAAGTAGCTCTGTGTTGTATGGTGGAGTGGAAACAAATGTAGCTTTTTCAATAAAGGAAACCAAGAATACGAAATAGAATACAAAACTTGCAAAAATGAGTAGCAATGTGACCCAAATTTGAGATATCAATAATAATTGCCTACTGCATGTTGAAATCAGTTATGTACTACCATATAATAGTTTTTTTTAAAGAAATGCTTTAAAAGAACAGAGAGATGAACAATGCCTTATTGAATTTGGTATATAAGGAGTTTAAAACATATGGTCCATGATGTCTTTATATTGAACTGGTATCAATGTAAATCTATTTAAGCTTTTTTTTCAAAGTTTTCCTAATAAGATATCTTAGCATGTTGATGGAGGGTCGTGTATCTTGATGCTTTAAAACAAAAATAAAGCTGTCACTTTTGCCTTTGGATTTAACAAGAAGTATGCATCACATAGCATTTATGAAATTCTGCATCCAATTTTCTTTAAATTGCTGTTTTAAATCAACTGTCCGGACACACAATTTCTTAGTATGATAATCCCCCAATCCTTTCATTGTCACATTTTTTACTAATAATGAAGGGCAGAAAAATATTAAAAAGCCGTATATTCTATTATATCCTGCATCAAAAATTTGTTGGCTTTTGATTGGTTGAGAGCTCGTCACATGACCAGAAATATTTGAATAATTTTTAGAAAGTACTATATGAGAGTACTATTTGGGAGTTGAAAAAAAAATCTAAATTTGTTTTCTTCCCCCAAAATATTGTTTTTGTGTGTGTTTTTGTGTTATAAAATAAATTTTTGATGCCGGATATAAAACAGTTACTGGTTAAAACTATGGGCCTCGGTGACTCCTATACCCTTTTCACATCTACCAAATATTGCTTAACCCCGGGAAATAGGTGGGGCTAAGGGGGCTCTTAGCCCCACCAATTCCTTCCTTAGCCCCACCAATTACCCGGGGTAATTTTAGCCGGCTTTCTGTTCACATTACGTTTTGCCAAAGTGGGCTAACCCCACAAATAGTACGGGACTATCTGGCCCTGCAAAATAGCAGGGTTAGCCGGGCAATTGCGGGGTTAGCCGGGCAATTGTGGTGCTAAGCTGCGTAGTGTGAATCCGAACCGGGCTAAGGAGAAGCGGGGCGCGACTTTGCGTTTTACACCCTGGCCTGGACCTTTTCCCAATAAATTTCAAGGAACCGACTGGGAAAAGTCTATCCATGACAAGATATTGCGCGCGCACGTAGCTCTTCTGCAATGCTCAACGTACAGTCAGACCGCAGCGCGCGCGTTAATGAGGCTGAAAGCTGATTTTTATTCAGCGATATCTGGCGATCACATAACATTTACGTCTGCTGAATTTCCATGCGCTTTTCAGTGAGATTTGTAGGGGTGTACATGTAGCTGCGTTTTTGGTCGTTAACTTCATTCAACATGGCAGCATGCAACGGAAAGTCACTCTCGAGATTTTCAGCATCAGTTTGATATGTAATTTGCCATATTTCGCAATTTGTAAACAATAATTTTTCACAACTTTTATTGACGTTATTTTTGTAACATTTCAACTGCTGTTTTGACCCGGGAATTTCACTTTTGGTTCCTGACTTTGGGACAAAATAAATTTGTCCACTTTGAGATTCGTTCGAAAGATGAAAAGTCACTGATCAACAATATGTCAAAACCTAATTGACGCAAAATCATGTTCTTTTTATAATCATAGTAATTAAGACCCTAAAAACCCGGAAATTACCAATTTGTTTTTTTTTATGATAGCGCGAAATTGTGTGATTTCATACTCGTGCACGCTCGCCGTCTGAGCAATGGCAATGCATAACTGATTATTAAACTCCAGGGAGCTCCGCCGCGCCATCGACTAGCCGAAAAAAAAAATTAGAAAAATGATTAAAATTGAATTATAGTAGAAAAGAATCTTCTTCATGGCAGGTGAAGTATTTGATCTCGGGTCCTTAAGATTGTTGTCAAAACGGCTTGCGCGCACGTGCATTACAGGCGCACGCCACAACGCATGGTTACCAAAATGAGGTATTCAGAATGTTAATAAACCAAAGCGAAACATATGTGACGTAGTTGACGTAGTTGACCAATCAGAACTCTCTATTATCACATCGGCAAAATTTACTACTTTTTTTAATTATTCATGAACATGAGCGTGATCTTTTTTGGTTCCTGACTTTGGGACAGCGTAAAATATAATAATTTTGATATCATTGTAAAGAAAAATATTTATGCTTTATGCTGATTATAACATCTTCTTGACGCAAGAATGATTTCTATGTGAAAATCAGCCCTACTCTTTAGATAGATTTATCGTCGAAAAACCCCATTTTCAAGGCGAAATATCTGTTTCCAAAATATATCTAACATGATTGTCATATAAGTATATAGAGAGTGCAACTTCTTATCTTTAAAATAAGACCCATTTCATGAGAAATGAACCATTATAAAGGCAAAAATTGCCGATCGGCAAGACCGTCTGCACTACTCATTACGTATGCAAGACACGTAAATTCTTGCATACGTGCTGAATAAAATAGAGCCGGTTTTCGCACCGGCTGCGGTCTGACTGCGTACGTCCTATATGTCCAGTGTCGCGGTACGCGGTACATGTACTTTTGTATCGAGACGTACGAGTGAGAGAAAAACAACGAATAACAACAGAAGGAAATAGAGAAAAACAATAAATAATTAAAGAACAGAGAGGAAACAAAGAATGTCATAAGCAGAGAGAGAAAACAAAAACTAACTTGAAAGAAAGAGAGAAATTAGAGAAGGCATTATTCAAAGTAAGGAAAGAGAGAAACCAAATAATATTATGGTTTTTGTGGTTTAATTCCGCCTTCTTCAGGGTTTCAATTTTTGACGTGTAGCCTACTTTCAAACCATTTGCTGATTCGGACCCCCCCCCCCCCCTAACACACGTGTACACATATCGACACATACACAGACTACACTCGACATAATATGTGTAATGCCATGGTAATGTAATACATAAACTGTGATTTAAATATTGCACTCGTACCATTTTCTATTATTGTGGGATCACGTCTTTCATTTTTTAAATTCATGTCATTTGTTTCTAAGACCTAATTTCTCTAATTCTCTTGACCCCTCTCCCTTCATATTTGTTTTCTAAGACCTCCCCCCCCCCCCTCATCTCTCTTCATATTTGTTTTCTAAGACCCATTTCTCCCCCGCCCCCCCCCCATCTCTATTCATATTTGTTTTCTAAGACCTCTCTCTCTCGACCCACTCTCTCTCTCGTATGTATTTCTCAGACCCCTCTTTCTTTCTCTCTCATTAACCCCCTCTTCATATTTGTTTCTAAGGGTCTCTCTCTCTTCATATTTGTTTCTAAGACCCCCCCCCCCCTCTCTTTCTCATTTCTTGATATTTGTTTCTAAGACCTCTCTCTCTCTAGCTCTCAATTCATGATATTTGTTTCTAAGACCCCCTCTCTTTCTCACTTCTTGAATTCATATTTGTTTCTAAGACCTCTGTCTCTCTCTCCCTTTCTCTCTTTCTCATTTTAAATTCATGATATTTGTTTATAAGACCTCTCTTTCTCTCTTTTTCCATTCATCACTTTGTCTAGTGTAATGTACAGACACATAACATATAAAGGAAATTATACACCAGTTTTACATGAATTCATTTGCACTTTATTTACTGCTTTACATTCATATACTCTTTTTTTTTCGTGAAGGTAATCTAATCCTTCAATGTCAGAGAAGTTAGATCTAACGTTATGTTTGTTTACATTGTTACTTATGCTTAGCTAGTCCAATTGACATTGCTGTTGTTAATGTTGACTGACAGACAGTACTGACAGTGACAATGTGACACTGTGCAGCGACTCACTTTAAGTCTTACTCTTAGTTTTGCTAACTATGGATGCCTAACAGTTACAGTTAATCGTACTCATATAACTACAATTCAAAACTGGATTTACAGTATTCATACCCGCAAAGGCGTCTGCATTGCCACTCCGTCATCATCCTCGATGAATTCCATCGTGCAGCAAGCTTCTTAACTTGTTGTTCTGAACTTGAAATCCTATATCTTCTCCCTTAATCTTCAGTATTGCAGCTGCGTACAGTGTGTATAAATGCTGCATCGACGTACGTCTGTGCATGTACGATTCGATTTGGAACTGGCGCGCCCGATCGAGGAGCGTAGACTAGACTCATTCAAGCAGTTTCATTGCTATTTACCGGGAAAATGTCCAGGCCAGGGTGTAAAACGCAAAGTCGCAAGCGGGGCTAAGCAACAGCCAATCACAGACAGCGTGGTCGTGTGGTCGTGAATTTGCATTTATCGCGCGCTATGCATGCAGTTCACGTTACGCATGCATGCTCTCTGTATTGACGTTTAGTCTTTTACGAGGCAGAGGTCATTATGAAAAAATCTTTATTATAAAATTGATTTAAAAAAATAGTGAAAGAACATGTAGCTCATAATTTTTTATTGCATTTATCATTAGCAGTCATATTTACGTAGGTAAATTTATCAAGTGAATTGGATGAAAAATGGGTAATTGATTTGTATCGGTAAAATAATAAAGGGAAAACGCTTTGCGCAAGGCTGGATAACACAACACGAGCGAGCTAAAATTATTACGTACCGTACTGTATATTGTTGGTCTTTTTACCACAAGCGGGTTTTTCCCCTTCATTTAGTCGAAAGGCGCATGCGCGGTAGCAAAAGCATTAATATTCATGAGCTATCGAATAGTCCGGGGCTAAGGCGAACGTAGTGTGAATCGCGTGAAATTTCTTAACCCCGGCTAAGCACATAGTCCGGGGTTAAGAAAATAGATGTGAACAGCAAAAAAAAAATAGTATGGGGTTAAGGATAGTATGGGGTTAAGGATAGTCCGGGGTTAAGAAAAATAGATGTGAAAAGGGTACTAAAGTACCATTTGCTTCGGGGCTGTACTATTGGAGTCACCTCTTGCGCACATTTTTAACCAGAACCTCTCAAGACAGTGTATATCAGTTCAGTTCATTTTATTCAAAACCATACAAAGCATGATATAATCTGTTACATAAAAAAGAGACTGGTAATAGTACATCAATCAACATATTCTAACTTGATTACATCATAAACTGAACGGTTTTAGGACCCCTTTAGAAGTTAAGCTTGTGAGCGAGGCCCTATAACAAAATACATACATTTACAGTAAAAAGAATGTTACGTATGATTATACAATGGATGAAAATACTAAGCTACAGAATATAGAACATACAAATACTCTCACACACACACACACACAGACACCACACACGTACACCACCATACACAGCAAACACACTGACGAGTAGGTCCTTAGTGGTCAAAAAGCATTTCAGAATGAGAAATTACTAAGATGCGAATATATTTGTATACTATAAGTTATTATATGAACTGTAAATTAAAACATGAGTAACAGGAAGAGTGATACATGTAGCAAACAAAAAATTGTTGATCCATTATTTTTATAAAGGTAAATTTCCTTAAAATGAGTCTTATTTCCTGAAAAACAAGTTTTTGTAGGTTCTATACCAAGCTCACTAATTTGTACTATTTTCAGAATCTTAAAATTTGTCATTTTTCAAAATGTAGTTTTGAGTGAGAAGCATTAGCAATTTAATCATACAAATCTAGAACGAATGGACTAGCAAGCAATCAACCAAACAAACAAACAAACAAACACACAAACACAATTATTTGTGGCTTCATTAATACACCTACATGAATTGTTACCATATCTAATTAGTTTTTCTTATAAAGCCACAACAAATTAGCAATGATTGTTACCATAACTAATTTTTTAATTCTTATTATGATATAAAGCCACAACAAATAAGATGCTAGATTGATTTTGGAAGGCAATCTTCCTTGCTATGACATTAAGCATGGAGAGAATAGAGCGTCGAAAAGATAAATCTTGTCTCCCCCTGCCCTCTCTATATTGAAAAATAATTGAATTTCTATTATTTAATCATATTTGTGGCTTTGTTTAAATAATTGAAATTTCTCCCAGGAAGCATTACATTTATACAAAATTGAATTTCTGATGAGTGCTAGTAAATTTTGAAGCAGTATGTTAATTTTCTTGTCTTTGAAATCTCGACATTTGATAATAATAAGATTTATAAGGCACCAAATCCACTTGACAATCAATGCTCAAGGCGCAGCTTGTGCAAGTTAAAGATGAAATACATGATATATATATACATAAGTGCAATAGGAAATCACATCTATGTGGCATCGGAATAATGAGATGGAATCCAGTTCACTTGAGATGCTCTCATGTGTGAAGTCTTTTAATTGGGTTCTGACGGTCATGGAAAAGAAAGAGAAAAAATCAAGTCATGGGAAGTCGTGGAAATAGATCATGGATGAAAGACGTGTGTAGTTGTGGCGCTCAAGGGGGGGGGGGGGTGCAATTTTTCAAATTTTCGAGGGCCCAAAAAAAAAAAAAGTGCTCACTAGATGGAATCCAGTTCACTTGAGATGCTCTCATGTGTGAAGTCTTTTAATTGGGTTCCGACGGTCATGGAATAGAAAGTGAAAAATCTAAGTCATGGGAAGTCGTGGAAATAGATCATGGATGAAGGACGTGTGTAGTTGTGGCGCTCAAGGGGGGGGGGGTGCAATTTTTTCAGATTTTCGAGGGCCAAAAAAAAAAAGTAGTGCTCTCATGTGTGAAGTCTTTTAATTGGGTTCCGACGGTCATGGAATAGAAAGTGAAAAATCTAAGTCATGGGAAGTCGTGGAAATAGATCATGGATGAAGGACGTGTGTAGTTGTGGCGCTCAAGGGGGGGGGGGGGTGCAATTTTTTCAGATTTTCGAGGACCAAAAAAAAAAAGTAGTGCTCTCATGTGTGAAGTCTTTTAATTGGGTTCCGACGGTCATGGAATAGAAAGTGAA
>JAVYIG010011204.1:0-62586 GCA_035222895.1 Strongylocentrotus droebachiensis | reverse complement strand
TCCCTATTTTTGTTTGCTTTGTAACCCAAATGACACAGTAACTCTTATTTGCTGTTCGCCATTTAGTTTTTGGTTCGTGAAATTGCTTGAAACGTTGTCATGACAAAGACTTTTTTCTTCAGAATCTCTGGAAAATGAAGGGGACCTCAAGGGTATTTTTGTAATTAGTCGAGTGATTCAACTTCCTTCATGACAGGGGTTAACTGGTTCTACATATTCCACAAATTTGCAGCAAACGATCGAGTTAAAAATATTAATCTTCCACCACAGTACCCATTCAAAAGAAAAGTGGACAGAAACAATAATGGGTGAAAGAACGGAATAATGCCAGGTCAGATGTCACCTAACCAGGCAACCACTCCAATTAGGCTTTCTGATACACGAAAATTGTTGTTTTCTTTGATGCCTTGTAGATTTGGAAATGGTGAGCCAGGAAAGTACGTGAAATTACTCCTTTTATGGATCATCCTTATGGCCTTGGTTACAGAGAACGAGGGTAAGTAGGTTGAATGATTACCCTCAATACTGTATGTGGTCACGCTTCAAAGAGTTTTTCCATGATTTGAAGGTATTACCATGTTTACCATACCATAACATACAGATGAGTCCAAACATGCTATATTTCTTTGTAAATATTTCGCAGAATTAAATGAATACACAATGAAACCACTAACACATCTTGAAATTGGTAACCGCCAAAAAAAAGAGGATAATAACAAATGTACATAACCCAGGATCGTGGTTTTCGAATAAAAGTATATGTTCCTCGGGCAGGGTCACATAAATAGTACATAACAGTGAGCTGGAAAATAAAACAGAATCAGACATAGATTCCTTACTTAGGTACATAGATACAAAACAAAACATTTTCAAAACCAGCTGGACATAATTATATAATTTGTTTAATAATTTGATAAACGACAACATAAAGTAGGTCAGCAACGAGGTAATTTTCTACTTTGGAGGGCACTGGGGGTAATTCGTGTCATCCTTTCTAAAACTCTTGCAAAGATACGTTGGATAAAGATAGGGGTGGATGCCACGCGCAATTTTTTTATTTTTTTATATATTACTAAATAGGTTATTATTGACTCGCAATTTGAAAGAGTGGAAACAAATCATGATTTTCTTTATTTTGTGACCAAATATAAATTATCCAATAAAGACCTTTAAAACTTTATCATCTTTTATAAGTTTGAAGTAGTAAACTTGTTCAATGTACATTTGAAAGTTGGATATTACATATATATGTATTGCGCAATGAAACATAAAAATGTGCTCTAAGTATGTGGTTTATACAAATTGCCTGTATTTCAAACTTTATTTTACATACCATTTATCTATCAATTGAAACACTTTTACTTGATTAAAAATCGAGTACGTGTTGTTCTGCCACACACAGAAAATAATGATGAGATAATGTGATGGATAGGTCATTTTATGTCATTCCAAATTAAATGATGTCTTGTTTTACAGAATGCGCATTTGGGGTTCAAAACACACTCTACTTATAAATCTACGATGTACATGTATAATGGCAATTCTGACTAGTATCAGCAGTATCAGTCCATGGGCCAACAACTGAAAAGGCCCCAACCCCCTTATACATAATCTTCATAATAAGTGACGTTAGTAAGGACCCTTGGCTATCAGATTGTGTGTTCGACCACTAGGGCTTTTACCATGGTAATCGGATAAAGAAAATTGGAATTTTAGGAAATGTTATGATATATATCTTAAGTTTGGAAAGATAAAACACATAAACACATTGTAAACATGTTTTGTAGAAAAACATTCAACAAAACTGAAGTTAATTTTAATGATTCTTTTTTTCGTTATCTTAAAAAATACTGGAATTTTCAATAACATGAACAAAATGGGAAGCAACTTATAAATTCAACCGTCAGTTATATCATAATAGAAATTTGAATAATTTTAAGAAAAAAGCCTTTGCCATGGAAACGGAATGTATGCATGTATTTGTAATTGAACACCAAACATGAAAAAGCAACTTAGTTAATGTAAATTACTAGATGGCAATCTAATTCTGAGCCATTCAAGTTCACGATAAGGTACACTAAACGTTGTAAGCTTTGAAATGAATAAATATGAACAATTTAAATTGATGGAAACAAAACTAATTTAACTTTAATCCTATTTTGTTTTTAAATGTCATTTGTTTGTATGTGTCTTGAGAGATTTATATTCTTTTTTATATAATTTGATTGGGTATGATGCAAATGAGACTTACTGTGAGTGCACTGATTGGGTTTGCACTGATTGTTTGACAAGTGTATTTTATTTTAGTCTCGTTACCAATGAAAAACTAAAGTGTATTATGCTTATTGCTGATACTAAAACCTCTTTCCATTTCATTTTTGGCCTATGGGCTAGTACTGCTGATACCTGTGGGAATTGCCATATACGGCACATGTACACTTTAATGTGCAGAGTGTGTTTTCCACTCAAAATGTACATCCTTTAAAAGTACATCAATTCATTTTGGATAACATGAAATGATTTATCCATTCATTTTCATTTCATTTATTGTGTTTATCTCCATTTCCAACAAATTAAAATAAAATAAATGGGATTGCATTGTACATAGTAAAACAATAAAACTTCACAATGTAATTGTAATTATAATTGGTCTACAGTGCACAAAAGGCATACAAAAACAGGTTGGTCATGGAGGGTACTGCTAACAAAAATGGGCCTGTAGATTGCAGCCTCTATAACTATAATAGTGGCAAAAATAGTATATCCATAATGAGGGGACGCACAAATACATAAACCGCAAAGACAGAACATAAAAGGAGTGAAAGGGACAGGGAAAGAAGGGAGACAAGGCAGGGCGGATCCAGCCGGCGTGGGGGCCCAATTCGTGAGAAAATATTTAGCGGCGAAACAGCCAGCAGGTGAATGAGCGGGGGGAGGAGGGGGGGGGGGGGGGTCATGGAGGGTACTGCTAACAAAAATGGGCCTGTAGATTGCAGCCCCTATAACTATAATAGTGGCAAAAATAGTATATCCATAATGAGGGGACGCACAAATACATAAACCGCAAAGACAGAACATAAAAGGAGTGAAAGGGACAGGGAAAGAAGGGAGACAAGGCAGGGCGGTTCCAGCCGGCGTGGGGGCCCAATTCGTGAGAAAATATTTAGCGGCGAAACAGCCATCAGGTGAATAAGCGGGGGGAGGAGGGGGGGGGGGGTGGGGAAAGGAGCACAATTTTTTTTTTTTTTTTGTTCTCGAAAATGTGAAATATCGCAGCCTCCCCACCCCCCCCCCCCCCCCCCCCTCCCCCTTGAGCGCCAGGAAAGGGGGTCCATCTCCAAAAAAAGGTAAAATTAACGTGTTTTTACCTTTTTTTTCCACCAGGGGAGGGGGCCCGCCCCCCGCCCCCCCCCCCCCCCCCCCCTGGATCCGCCACTGGACAATGAACCAAATTATTTACATACGACCCAGTTACTTCATGAACCTTAAACAAGAAAATGCATTACTTTTTTCTGGATAAACTTAAATTACTTTTAAAAATTTGATTTTCATATTTTGCAGCATAAAGTTATAAAGAATTGAAGTAATGAGTCTTGCCTTTGTGAAAACATCCCATCTGCCCCCCATACCCTCCCCTTCCCTTCCATCTCCTTCAAGTGTTTGAAGTTGAACTCGTCCATCCCCTCCTATTCTACTTCTGCGGATAAGGAATGCACATCGGGAGAGGTTTCTATACTACCAAAATCACTAAGATGTCGCCATTGCTCAACCCACCACTAGCCTCCATCGCTCTCTCTATATTATCTTTCCAGTTGCTCTATTTTCTTTCATGCAGGGGATTTTTTCTTCTCATCAATGCCTAATTCTTTTCCTCCAATACATCAACTTTTAACTTGAGTTCAATTTTATCTAAGGTTATAACTCCGTTTTTCCCATAAAAATAAAAAACAGTTTACAAATGTTAAAAAGTTATTAAAGAATTGTTCCCTTTCTTTATCACTTAATTTCATGAAGAAAAGAAATCCTCCAAACTAAGATTAGTTATGGATATGAAGTCAATTATACCATTACAGTCGTTCCAAATCAAACAATTTTTTCCCTTCACATTCAGACAATAATGACGATACGTCTCTTCTTCCGTTTTGCAGAAGCAACATACAATTGTTTTTACATTGTACAAAGATCACAAACGAACACATCTTAATGGCCTGCAGTCGGAATTCATTTTCTATTAATACAAGTTTTGTTATATGTAATATATTACTTTAAGTTATAGTTGCTTTCATGTGTTAGCCATCCTTGGTAAACACAAACATAACAATCTATAGAGCAAGATATAGCCAACTCTGTTTCGATCGTACACCCCTGATGTACGCCTTTTGTTGTGTACTTGGTTAACAAAGAAACATGCATCATATTGCGTCCAACTTGAATCTAGCTGACTAAACTATGTTCATAAAAAGTAAAGACATAGAGAAACAACTTATAAGAGCACCCTCTGGTCATTGCCCAGACTGAACTTGCATAAGGAAGATTAGGTGTAAAAATAATATCGGCTACTGGATATAACTTTTGGCCTTCTATCAAAGACCATTTTTCTACGTTGCCGACATGCAGCCTCTGTAGTACGTTTCTAACTCACCCTCAATCTTTCCCTTTATTTTTCAACCTCTCTTTGTTTCTGTCCCTTTCTGAATCTCCCATCCTCCTCTCCTTTCCCATTCTCTGCTCTTTTTTTGTTGTTGGTATTTCCACCTTGTGTTACATCACGACAAATATGACGAGTTTTGTTCTAGAAGAGGTTAGTTTTTAATCTACCACTTTCCCTTGGCAGTGATCACTTCTTCTTTTTCTTCTTCATGTTTTGTGGTGGGGGTATAGTGTTACATCATTTTGATTATCTTGACCAAGGGTGTCGATTTGTATCCGTGGTTGGGGGGGATGATAGGTGACAAAATATTTTCGGCAATGAATCAAAGCAACCAAGAGGTAGAAGCGTGTGGCAAGTTGCACCCCCTCCCCAAGCGCGTAGCCAGGATTTCATTTTAGGGGGGCGGTAGTGATCACGCGAAGCGTGCGAATCACTTACAGAGCGCGCTCCCTAGGGGGTTGGGTGCAGGGAGGGGGAGTTCCCCCCCCCGCAAAGCGCAGAAGCTTTGACGTTTCATTAAATTATTAGAGAAAGAAGACGATTCGATGTACCATTCTCGACTCTTGTCTTAATCCTTAATGTTTGAATCAATTAAGTTCCCCTTCCTCCGCGCGTAGCGCGGAAGCTCTGACGTTTCATTAGATTATTAAAGAAAGAAGACGATTCGATGTACCATTCTAGACTCTTAATCCTTGTCTGAATTCAGTCCCCCTCCCCCCTCGCCCTCCCGCGCGAAGCGCAGAAGCTTTGACGTTTCATTAAATTATTAGAGAAAGAAGACGATTCGTTGTACCATTATCGACTCTAAATCCTTGTCTGAATTCAGTTCCCCTTCCTCCGCGCGTAGCGCGGAAGCTCTGACGTTTCATTAAATTATTAAAGAAAGAAGACGATTGGATATATCATTCTCGACTTTAAATCCTTGTCTGAATTCAGTTCCCCTTCCTCCGCGCGTAGCGTGGAAGCTCTGACATTTCATTAAATTATTAAAGAAAGAAGACGATTCGATATATCATTCTCGACTATAAATCCTTGTCTGAATTCAGTTCCCCCCTCCCGCGCGAAGCGCGGAAGCTTTGACGTTTCATTAAATTATCAGAGAAAGAAGACGATTCGCTGTACCGTTCTCGACTCTAAATCCTTGTCTGAATTCAGATTTCCCGCTCCCGCGCAAAGCGCGGAAGCTTTCTCCTTGTCTCCGATCTCATCACGAATTCGTCACAGAGTTGCATGTGCATCGCAGATTGCTACTTTTGCGCTTCGCGCTTAACATTTAGCTCGTTGCTTTTTAACGCTGCGTCTTTGTATTTGGCGCACTGCATTTCTATGATGCTCTTGATTGAACAAATTGAATAAATTCATCAATTCCTGATGAAGCCGTATGAGCGAGAATTCAATTTATTTTTGTCTCATATACGGTTGTCTCATTTACTTCGTATATAAATTATGTATGTATTATGAAAATGAGATAATAACCATTAACTACTCTCAGCGGGCTTTCATCATTTTTTTTTTTTTTTTGTTATGGTGAATTATTGGGGGGATGATTGTACAGGCCACCCCCCCCCCACCTGAAATATTGGGGGGGATATATCCCCCCATCCCCCCCCCCCCCGGATCGACACCCATGATCTTGACTAAAAAATCTAGCAATGAATTTTTTTTTTAAATAATTATATTTTTTGTGGATTTAGCGTCTATTTGAATATAAATTGCCATTTTTGTTTTTGAGTAGGCCTACATGGCCCTGGTACACTCCCTATCCAATGCTAAACACATTAAAACTGCTAGCTGAACACTTTTTATCATGTTTTCGAATGATTATGGTTCATTGGAGAAAAAAAATCCCTCTTTAAACAACGCGTTCGAGTGTTTAATTCTCAAAGGAACAAGTCCGAAAATATGTTGATTTATTGAAATTGTACACAAACCTTCTAGACCAGTACCTGCACCATATCAACAAAAATATAAAAACTTACCGTGGTTTAAAAGACAAAGGGGATTTAAGTCCTTTTGGAATGAAACGATTTTGTAATTACAGTTTTTTTAAATGCATCATAGTGCAGTTGATTCTAATGTAGCAGATGCACATATTCATCTTAATAAATAAATCAATTTTGATTATAATATAAAATTCTTTCTTTAATCAGAGGGCGGCCTTGTATGCTTTTGCTCATGGGCATTTCGTTTTTTCGTCAGCTCGGGTCAAGTCGTACAGAATATGGCGCATGTAATATTTTTGGTTTAATATGGGTGTTTATATACGAGTTAAAGTCTTTACAATTAAAGTACTTTCCAACTTACCCAAAATACAAAATACTTACCGTAATCTCCTGCATACAATATTTATACGTTTTTCTTATATTTCGAGTAAAACATTATCTCTGCTTTTTTCCGTCCTTACACACTAGCCTGGCGGAGACGCCGACGCCGACGTCGAAGAAGTCCACCTCCAGGTAAGCCTAAATTGTTTAACTTATCTATTAATATATTTTAATGCAAGTCATTACTGCTCTGTGTATTGTGGTCAGCGTCATAGATATGTTACATTTGATTCATATACATAGATACATGTATTTTTATTATCTTCTATTTGAAACGGGAAAAAAGTATCTTTGCCTTTCGTATTGCCTATAGATTCGAAAATGAAATTTCTTGACTATTCATGAAAATTAAAATCTGATGAATGAAAGGTAAATTCTAGATTTCCGCAATACTTTTGAAAGAACGGGAGTTCAATAATACTGTTTCGTGCTGTAGCTTATTATAAAATATAAATTGGTCACCGTATAAGCAAAGCATAATAGAGTCCTTGTGGTATCCAATTTCGGTTCCAAAAAATAGATACAACGAATCCCACATTCACGAGTTGTCCTGGAAACCTCGAAAACCAGTACACAACCGGTGCATCTCGGACAGTGACCTGGGCTACACCCACAGCTACAGATAATGCAGGATCTGTAACAGTCTCGTATGTACTTTGTTATTCACTATAAAATACTACACCGTGCATCCAAGAAAAAAACGAAAACAAAAGCATGATGCTAATAAACTATGAGTTGTATGATTACTTGCTTTTCATAAAGTCAAATTAATATATGCTTTCAAAATATTGATACATTGATGACTTTCATTTATTAACGCTTTACTAAGCAACATTGCTTTGAAAATGTCATGAAATGGTACTTCTTCAGTGGTCTATAGATATCATTTTAGATTTTGATAAAATGTTAGGTTGTACACCCCTGTCATCTTGGAAATGGGTATTTGCCTCTAGTTTTTAGTAATTGCTTATTTAAATGCACATCATCACACAATGGAAATCTTGCGTAATCATCTTTTTAAGGCCATCTGTACTTAGTACTGTAGAGGGATAAGACCACCCTGCAAGGTCACTGGGCATGTGGTTATCTCATCAACTCAGCTCTCGAATAACATAAAAAAAGAGGATCACGGGGGACCAATGGTCACCGATTAGGCATTGTTTGTTATAGAGAGGGCGCAAGTAGCTACAAGTAGTGCAGTGTGGCTTTAAAAAGCTTACATTTATCTAACGTTAAAGTGACTTGGTAACATTGTTGAAGGTTGATGAAAAAAATGCTTAATTTTTATATAAAATGTTACTTTCTATATTCCTTCTACTGTACTAATCCTGTGACATGCAAAAAATCCTGAAAAAATTCTCAAACCACGAAGATATCTATGGTTTTCTTTGAAGGAGTCGATGCATGACATCCTCTAACAATGATTAACAGTAAATTCTCCCAACAATTTTTGAATTTTCCCAACCGTTTTTCCATGAAAAAAAGACATAAAACAGGCTATAAAAAAATCTGTCAACACTTAAATGTTTGGAATGGAATGTAGAGCCATTTTATTGCTTTGTGACGATTTCTATTCACCTAAAATGTAATTTGTAATAATGTAGTTGGGAGAATTAAGGAATCGATCAGATCAGTTTTTTCTGAATTTGTACCATAAATAATGGTCCGTTTTTCACTCATAGTTTTCAGATTATCTTTAATTGTACATCTAGCATTGAATTCACTACCTAATAGCACCACTATCTCTCATCTGAACAATGTTACCAAGTCCCTTTAAGTTCGCATTTGATACATTTTCAATGTGTGACTAAAATCTGGATCAAAAGATTTTGACATGCCATATATATTCAATGTTGCTCGGTGAAGCGAGTATGGATTAATGCAATCATAGCATCTTTTAAGAGCATTATTAATTCTACATAATGAAAAAAACAAAAATCATTGTTTTATACAAAACTCAGTTTTCTCACAATTTGCAGTCAGCTAGTGATAACGTGATGTCCGCAAAAGCAGCTGATTTGTACAAACAAGCAATTCTTGGCCATCGGCACCGTAGAGTAATACTAGTTGTAGTAGTAGTTGTTGTTGTAATCACTCATGGGGGAGGTGGCTTGGGGGCATTTGCCCCCCCCCCCATAACATTCAAACGTGTTTTTTCTTCTAATTCGATACCAGTAATTGTTTTTGTTTTTTAAAACTTTTTTTCCGTTTGTTGGAAAATGACAAATTCCCAATTTTATAGTCAGGCAAAAAAAGGAAGCCAAAGTGCCCCTTTATACATGTGAAAGTACACCCCTGTTACTTCAGATAAGCGCCTCTATTTTATCAAAAATAGGTGCTCATTCCACATTCGTATAAGTGCCCCTTTATCTCTGCTAATTGCCCAATTCAAATCTGAGAGGAGCCCATTATACTTAAACAAGTGCTCTTTTTCTTTTGTTACAAGTGCCCCTTCCTCTTCAGATTAGTGCTCCTTCTCACCTCTGATAGGTGCCCTTCTTTTAAATGAAAGCCACCTCCCCTTCTCGTAAATGCCCCTACTCACACCAGCCTGTAATAAATACCTCTATTAACATCTCATAGGTGCCCCTTTTCCTACGACAAGTGCCAATTTTCCTTTGCCATAAGTGCCCCTTTCTTATCTCCCAATTGCCCCTATTCATCTCAGGTTAGTTCCCCTTTTCAGGTACAAGAAGTGCCACTTTTCACGTCTGATAAGTGCCCATTCACCTCCTATAATTGGATTTTTCTTCAAAAATGAGAGGTGTTCCTAATATTTTGACAAGTGCTTCTTTTTATTATTATAAGTGTCCCTAATTTAAATTTGATAGATGCCCCCTTTAAATCTGTAATGAGTGGCCCTTCTCATCTCTGATAAGTGCCCCTGTTATTTTGACACGTGCCCCTTATACCTTTTAATGAGTGTCATTTTAATTCTGATAATTGCCCCTAATTCTCCATTGTAATAAGTGCCCTTTTCCGTTCTCATAAGTGCCTTTAAAAAATCTCTGTTGAGTGCCCCTTATTAGGTGCGATAAGTGCCCCATTTTTACCTCTGATCATTTCTTTTTTTTACTTTGACACGTGCTCCTTTTCCTTTTAATAAGTGTCATTTTCTCTTTGGATAACTGCCCATTTTTCCTTTCACCATGAAATGTGCTCATAATGTAAAACAACTAAGAGCATTTTTTAAAATTTAATTTTGCCCAAAGCTCGCTCGACACGCTCGCTCATATTTCAAGTTGATATAATTATCTTTATTCTTGAAGATCTTTTTAGTCTTGCATGATTAGATTGTGCTGAAAACCCCTTCAGAATTTTTTGTTTTCCTCTATAGCAGATGTAGTTTTTCGCACTGCGCCTCACAAATCTTTAAATTTTTGCTCGCTCGCAAATGAATATTTTCAGACCATCACACCCAACTCAACTGTATCTAGAACCATGGAAAGAGAGAAACAAACATCATTGAAATTATCCCTGATTTAAACAAAATTGCGAGGCCATTTTACTGCCTGGTGGTGATGCGGATTTTTCTCCCCCCCCCCCCAATTTTTTGTTTTTGTTGTTCATTACGTCACTAGTTGTATTACTAGTAGAAATAGTAGTTGTAATAGTAATGGTTATGGTGGTGGTGATGGTAGAAGTAGTAGTATATTAGTAGTGGCTGTAGAAGTGTTGGTAGTAGTAGTAGTAGTAGTAGTAGTAGTAGTAGTAGTAGTAGTAGTAGTAGTAGAAGTGGTAGTAGTAGTAATGGTGGCGATGGGGGTGCATGGTGGAGGTAGAAGTAGTAGTATAGTAATAGCAACAGTAGTGGTAGTAGTAGTGGTAGTATTAGTAGTAGCAGCAATATTTTAATAGTGGTTTTAGTAGTAGTAGTAGTAGTAGTATAGTAGTAGTAGTAGTATTTGAAACATTTGAGTTTTAAAGGGCAATCCAACCATTGTAATGAGTTCATTTGTATTGAATCGAATTAAATAGGACAAGACAAATACGACTATAACTGTATCTCCTATATGCCCCCGCCCTTAATTCATATGGGAAATGGATAGAATTATTCGTGATATATCACAATGAAAAAAAAAATCGTGTAGTGAATCTTTTGTGTTTCGTGAGAAATCGCAAATGCGAAGCAAGGTTCTTGAGATATTGTGTTATAATAGAGAAAGCGGGACAGACTTACGGGCGGACGGACGGACAACCCGAAAACATAATGACTCCGTCAACACTTTCGGTGGGCGGATCCAGGCATACAAACCAAAATTATGACGAAGTCGCAGATAACGTATTCTCTAGTTTGTCGAGTACAAAAATATCATTAATTTATGTTTTTCTCTGAAGTGCCTTTTCCCTTGTGGCACTACTCAAAATATATTTATGGATATACCCTTATAAAAAAGAACCATGGTATAGCATATTATTATGGGTCCTCTAAAGAGAATAAACCCTCGTTGAGCCTACACTTTTATTTTTTAAGGGCAATTGTAGTCATTTTGTGTTTTGGAACAAATGGGAAAATTGTCCGCCTCTACATCACAGAGTCATTAAAGGGCAGGTCCACTCCAAAAATAACTTACTGTTAATAGAAGCAGAACAATTAGACAAACCAATCAAAAAAGTTTAAGCGAAATCGGATAACCAATAAGAAAGTTAGGAATTTTTAATTATTTATTATTTATTTATTCAAGTTTTATTTAAAATAGAGGGTAGGTACATTCAGTTTAACAAAACTGCTTTCCAAGTACGCCCTCTAGAACGACATAACAAGTATGCGATATACAAAAATACAAGGAATATATACAAAATATAACATTCATCAAAACTAAACATTGACATAATTATTTGACATAATATAGAGTACAAACATATATAACATAAGAAAAATAATTATACCGGTAGAGGGAAATAAGAACGGAGATTCGACTATAATAAATGCTTTGCCAATTGGCATCCGCGCTTAAATATTTGAATTGATTTGGTTAATTGGATTGAGGGAGGAAGTTTATTAAATAGGGTGCTTGCTTTATATGAGAATGAACTTTTTTTTAATTCGGTTTTGGGGTATGGGATGTCAAGTAGAGCATTTAAGGAATAGCGGGTACAGTAGTTGAAGGTGCGATAATTTATAAGTGATTTTAAATAAGTTGGGGCCATGACATTTATAATTTTAAAAGCTAATAAACAGTAGTGATATTTTAATCTTTGTTCGACCGATTGCCAATTTAAAGTCGTAAGAAGCGTACATTGTGGTGTGTCGTAATCTTTGTTTAAAATCAATCTCGCAAATCTATTTTGTAACTTTTGCAGTTTCGATAAATTTGTCTTTGAGCAGTTTCCCCAAGCAGTACAACAATAGTCGATATGTGGTAAAATTAATGCAAAATAAAGGTTTACAAGAGTTTTATGGGGTATTAGGCATTTTATACGACGAATACATCCAATAGAACGAGATATCTTAGTACTTATATATTTTATATGTTCAGACCACGTAAGTTGTGAATCAAGTATAACTCCTAGGTATTTCATTGTTTCGACACACTGTAAATTTTTACCATTTAATTTAATTGAGAGACGATTGTTCTCCAACTTTCTTTTTGATCCAAATGACATCACCATGATGATTTTAATGACATGAAAAACTTTGAAAATCACAAGATAAATTGGCAACTCACTCATGAGCCTGTGAGGTCATTGCCTCAATATCCACTAATTGTTTTCTTTATATTGATAAACTAAATTTCCTATTTTCTCCCTATGCACTTTGTTTCTTCACAACAGCATCCAAGTTAGATTGATAGTGATACGTTTTTTGTGTGGATGCACTAATATAGAGTAATTTCTTTTCCAGTTAAATCATGAAACTTTTGAATTTTGATAAACTATTTATATAACAATATTCAAAAAATAGTATCAATTCTTCGAAGTTCATAAAAGATTTTGTGAAATGTCATACATGCAATATAATACAAATCATAAAACCTGGGCAAAGGCATGGGGAAATCAAGTTTTGGGCCGGGATAAAAAGGGAAATTAATGGGATTAAACTATATCAAGCAATTGATAAATAGTGAGGACATGACGTCACAACCTGATAACCAAATTGGCAATTTGTGTAGTGATTTCCATTGTTCCATAGTTTTACATACTTTTTCAAAAATTCATAACTTTCTTATATCCAATTTTGCTCAAACTTTGTTTCCTTCTTCTATTGAAAGTAAGTTATTTTTTTGGAGTGGACTTGCCCTTAACGATTCAGCCAATTTAAAGAGTCCGATAAAGTGATTACATCTTTAACAACTTCCCCAGTCTACTTAGTTTGCGATCAAGGTTGGATTTCCCTTAAATAAATCTAGTTAAGGGTTTGTCATTTTTGAAATGTTGTGATCCCTCCTTCTTTTCTTACCTATGGTATAACAGAAGAGTATCCGGTCCAAGCTCTGGATCTACATTCAGTGTATCAACCACTCGACACACCATTCAATACCGAGCCACAGACGGTGCGGGAAATTATGCCACGTGCTCTATCACTTTCACGGTTGTAGGTAATAAAGGGCTTCCCGCGGCTCTGATCTGTCAGTTCTTTTAATCTACTACTCAAAACATATCTATTTATTCACAATGTAATACTGTTTTAGTGAAATGTCCCTTCAAATATAACTAAATGTTGCGTACATTAAGGTTAGGTTTATCAAACTGTAATTCTAATATAATTTGAATAAAAATCTGCTTTATTGTCGAGTCCCTTTTCGAGTCCCTTACACCATGAGTCTTGAGTCATCATGCAAACTAATTTTATTGACAAATTGAATAAATTTCTGTTTCTATGCCTTATGTCAATTTTTCTTTGTTCATTAAATTAATATCCAATGTACATGTACATGATCTGTTTATAAACAGTGGTTAAATCTATTTTTCCTGTTATATGATCCCCATTTTAACAATGCTTTCTGTTTAAAACTCAAAGTGCATAACTTTATGTTGTCGTATTATATATATATATATATGGGTATATATATATATATATATGAGCATCATGCTTGACAGAACTAAGCGCTTATTATGAGGAAGCATCATTATATATTAAATATTATGACAGTAGTGTGTAAAAGCAAAGGACGCCAAATTGTCATAATAAATAATAAATGATAAGTTTCAAGCTGAAAATTGCCGAAATAATTAATATATGTATAACGACAACTATTTTTTAAATATTATTTGTACATATACATTTGTTTCCACTCAACACTTTACTAGATTATATTCTCGTAATTATTAATGTTGAGCTATATATGGCCCCAATATGGCCGGCTGACATGACACTCGGCCTCTATAGCTAGCCCTGTACTTCGGTCAGGTTATTTCACTCAAAATTCTTTCCATTCACAGGTATTCGCTGCGCTACGTCGGGAGCCCCTTCCAGTGGCAATGTAGGATGCACTAATACCAATTTCGTTGCATCAGTTTGTACGTTCTCCTGTGTCTCTGGGTATCGTCTTGTTGGCTCTGGGACAAGAACGTGCTATCGCAGGTCGAACACAGGTCTGTGGACTGGATCCAACCCTTTTTGTGAGCGTAAGTTTTGATTGTGTGTGCGGTTTTGGGGTGTGTGGAGATGTGTTTTTACTGGATATTTGCACATATGACATCATCAGGTGTCAATCAAATATGATAATTTACATCTACGACCGACTATGAACGAGGGCATCTGAATTCCGAAAAGATTTCACTCGTTTTCGATAATACTGAGTTAGTGCATGCATTGGCCATGGGTCGAAACAGAGCAGAGCGGGTGAGCAGCATCCTAATGAAATGGCCTATAATTTATAAAGTGTCCGGTATTATATGATATAGGTTGACGCATACACTCTAGCTTGCAGCATCATTCCACTCCATGTTATTAATGCCCCCCCCCCCCTCAGGTATAGTTCTTTGTTTCCCTCTAATTGGTCTGGTATTTTCGGCCTATTCCGAAAGGGTGGGTAGCATCACTTGAACGCAACCATGCATTCGTCCAAAGCCCCCTACCCCGGTTTTGCCGAAAGGGTGCGTTGACTAGTCTTCCACATCAGTCGTTTATAATTTAAGGAATAGAAATTTAAGTCATTTAAATTCAAATAATTCAAATAGAAAAAATTAAATAAAACTAGTTTTTACGTAGCCTTGCAGATCAGGCGTTTAGTCAATAAATAACGAGAAACACAATCAAATAATTTACTTTGATATTAAACAATCTCAAATAAAGGTGTTTACCTAGTCTTCCATATCAGTCGTTTATTTATTAAAATAACAAAAAATAAAATATATTTCTTAATTTCTATGTAAGGAATTCAGAAGCCCCCCCCCCCCCCCTGCCCGCTTATCCCGAAAGTGTGCATTGAGGTGGTAGACCTACTTTATTTATTTGTTATTTCATTTGTAAAGATTGTTATGCATGACTAGTTTACATCAAAAAATGAATTCTATACATAAAAAGAAATGGATATTATTATTTGACATTTTTAAATATTATTATTAATTGATTTCATTCTTATAAACGCTTGATCTGCAAGACTACGTTTTTTAATGTTTAATCTGTTTCTATTTTGATACTTTCAATTTGAACAACTAAATTTTCTAGTCCTTAAATGCTATTATAACGACTGATGTGAAAGACGAGTCATCGCACCCTTTCGGCAAAACCGGGGGGGGGGGGGGGGAGGGGGGTGCTTTGGACGAATGGTCGCCTTCCAGTCAACGCGACACCCCCACTCAGTGTGTATTATTTATAAGGTATGCGCATACATGTCCCCTCTTTTTGAAAGCACCACATCCCCCCCCCCCCCCCCCCTATCTCCGGTGTAAAAAAGGGCCGGAATTTGTCGCTCGATAAAGTACCATGCAGAGATTTTGGAAAGTGGAAACACTTGTGCGGTCCCTCCGACCTCGGAGTCGGGGGGAGGGGGCGCCTATGAGTTTTATGTTACCGAGTTTGATATTAATTAAGGTATAGGCCTACACATTGTTAACGATGTAAATTTAGAGTATGAATTTCAACATCGATCATATCACGTAAAAATTATACTTGCTTTAATTGAAGGAGTCACATGTAATTCGTTGGATGCCCCGACCAATGGTGCGTTGAGCTGTACAGATGGTTCCTACTATGGCAGTTCATGTACCTTATCCTGCAACTACGGCTACACTCTTGAAAACTCACAGTCAACACGGACCTGCTTGCAGAGTAGCCAATGGACTGGTACTGAAGGCACCCCAGATTGTATCGGTAATATATAGATTCCAATAATTTTCATGTGTGTAGAATTCATAATATTTGTTTGTTCTACTACCTCTAACTCTTGCCTATGAACGACTTGCATGAAGATCTACAACACGCGCAATTTGCTTGAAAATGTACTACCGTATGTTCAAATAATCCTACTTTCATTGAGAACAGCTAGAGTGCAATAATTACACGCCATATCAGACAGCAAAAGCATCTTTAAATATTCTTCTTTACAATGACACCAGTTTTGCACTGTTTTCGCTCAAAAGTAGAATGCAAATGCTTAATTTGGGAATTGTCTCTGGAGTTCACGGCAGTTTTTGCCTTTTACTGGGGAGTGCATCTTGCTTCATACATATGTATATTGTGTCTTCTCACTGCAATGTAGTATATTGTATGGTCTCACATATGGGGCGCCAAGTGTAACATGTATGATATACTTAAAAAACTTTGTCACCAAATCAATCCCACCATTTGATATTGTCACAAAAGCAATTCACCTACTGATGTTGTCACGACAGCAATATCACATCATTTTGTCACGAAATCACTCCCGAGACTGATTTTGTGGACAAAATCATTACAGGGAGTGAATTTGGCCATGGAATCAGTCTTGGGAGTGATTCTGTCCTGAGAATCACAAGTCAAGTGCGAGTGATGTCCACGGAATACATCACTCACGCCGTCACGGTTGTGATTCCGTGGACAGAATTCACTCGCTGATGTGATTCCAATTGCGGATGTGATCGGATTAGGATAATATGGAGAATTTGTTGTCTCATTTAAGGTTTCAAGGTTATTTATAATAATGCTGTTAATCTCCAAATGAACTTAGAAATGTTAGCAGGGTTAAGATTTTTTTTTAAAGAGACAAAATTTGAGTGGCTGGATTCAAAGCCGGTTTTATGATACAAAATTGAATTGAGTCTGAAATATGACATTATTCAGACATTAAGTGATAGGATGTGGAATATAAAAACATTGTTATATAAACAACATAACATACCCAATTTATATTTCCTCATATATGAAGGAGGACGATTATGACTCTGGTTATTTGCCTGATCTGATTAAAGCTGAATGTAAACGTACCTCACACTGATTTGCCATCGATATTTGATACTTTGCTGTATCGTTGGGTTACTTTTCTGATGCATATGGCACTTTCCATAATAACAATACTGCATGGTCCACATTCCGTACAGATAGCCTCGCGCCAACCATTACAGGATGTCCTTCTTCACAGAGCGTTCTCGCACCACCTCTAGTAACATCTGCTATCGTGATTTGGTCTACGCCATCAGCAACCGACAATTCCGGGGAGGCAATCACTGTTGTCCTTGAACAGGGTTCTGCAACTGGGAGTACGTTTGAAGAAGGCGACCATCTGATTACATACTCTGCAACGGACAGTGCACGAAATAAGGCAACTTGTTCGTTTTTTGTTACGGTGGAAGGTAGGAAATGTATTACAAAGTGATCTACATCTAACAAATGTATCCAAAATTCCATTGACATCATACATGTATATAATATCAGGGACAATGTTCCCTGATAATACCATGTCAAGTACTACCACTGTTGAGGTCAGCCTCATTCTAGGGCAAAATATGTTCTCTGGGAAAAGTATACTAATTAGAAAGTCTAGTTTTTCAGGAATATGTATCGGTCTACGTGACCTTCATCTCTTTTACAAAGATTGTTATATTATAAATATAACAAGGACCATTACTTTAGACGTATTTCAAACTGCACATTTTTGCTGAGATATCCAGCATATTCTATGACTTTGTAGTTGTAAATGGTTTGACAATTTTTTTTAATGTTTCTGAAAATAATGATGGGTTTATTGTTTAAAGGGGAAGTCCATACCTTCCTCAATGTTAGCATGTTGTGTTTAGGTAACCCAGTTATCAAAATGCAATATTTGAATTTCAGTCAAGCATAAAGTCGATTGGAATTCATGAGGACACGCCTGCCTATATTTATCTACAATCTATTGTGATAGTCATCGCACATTACACATTGTGATTTTGAGTTTGCTAATTTCCAGCTGAAATAAGTACAAAAAGAGTGATATTTGTCCATTATGTAAATTGCAAGACAAGATGAAATATTATTTTTATGTGGTGAATTAACATTCTTCAAAGTATCTATACTTATACAGTATCTATTCTCTTGTCATCTTCCTCAGTTGTGTATTGTCCTGCCCAGGCTGCCCATCCACCTCTTCAGATTAGCTGCCCACAGAGTAACATCCGTGGTTCAGAGTGTACCTTTAGTTGCAGTACAGGATACAGTCTTCAAGGACAAGAGACCCTATCATGTGTGCTGACGGGCTCAACGGGAATGTGGAACAGCATAACACCGTCTTGTCACAGTACGTAGGAATTTCATTTTTTAGGTTGAAAGAGAGAAAGAAAATTATAAATATGAAATTATTCAGGCTTAATCAGGGTTTTTATTTCATTGAAGGTGTATCACATGGTTCATAGTTTGAATCCTGCCGCGGCGATGCTGTCCTTTAGGGTAAGTGAGCACTAACATTATTTTTATCGTGGTATTGAGCACTCAACGCCCCCGCTGAGCATAAATAATAGTCTGCGCTATTCAAATTTGAGCAAAAAAATATAAATATAAATTCTTTGTTACCATCTTTTTAAAAACTTTGTGTTGTTGCCAGATCTGCGCCTGCTCCCTTTAATCTACATTTGCCACTCGATCTCCCCCAAGGCGATATACAACTGTGTATCAATCAAAAGTGTACCCAACTTTAGTGGCTCCTAATTGAAAAGTCATAACCTATATGACTTTGGAATTGCTTTCATGATAAAGAATGACTTATTTCCTGTCCAATGATACCCTATTCATAATATTTCTGCCACTGGTGAATGAGCACCAGGGCCATTAGAAGTTGTTGTAAAAATCGCCTTGTTCCCAGTTTGTGCTTTAGGGACCAATGTAGGTCAAGCCATATGCATGTGCTTCTTTTGTCTTAAATTCTTTTAAAACTAAAATTGTACCTTGTGCTTCATTATTTTAAATTTTTAATGACAAATAGCGCCTACGGCCGTACAATGGTAGCTGCAATAATGAAAATTTTAGAATATGTAGTTGTGACATATAATTTCCAAACGAGAATAGCTAATCGGTCGATTTTAGTCAAGAAATATTGTTTTATAGCTTTATTAATATCTTTACCTTGAGAGGGAGCTATACAACATATACAGTTTACTATTTACAATTTCATAATTTTAGACTCGATTTCAACCGCGATAATGATCACTGATCACTGATCACTATGCTTCCGATATGTTCATTTGAGCCAAATTCATGACCCAATACCAAATCTTTGTATTACGTTTAAACAAGGGATGCAAATGAAGTCAAGATTGTAATCATCATAACAAAGAGAAAATCATAAATTTTGCTTGTAATAAGTATTTTTTTTTAGCTTGAGTTGATTTTTACACTTTTTTTTTCAACCGCCTAATAGTCAATTGAAATAAAGGAGCAATTGTTTTGGAATGAGAAAACACACGTAATAGCCATGACCCACATTCATTGCTTCAGCCCAAACGTGGTACCAGAGGATTTTTACAATACTTTTTTAAAATTTTGCTGTTCAGTCATCCTTGGCAGTACAATTATAAAAATGGCATCATTATGAAGGGTATCAGTCTTTCTTTACAATAAAATATGATTTAAGGTTACAATGGTTATACATTTTTAATTAGAAGCTACTAAAGGCGGGTACATGTTTTTTTGTAAATGCATTGTATAGGTAAAGGTAAGAAGGTATTTACTGAATGTTGTGAGCACCGCATCTTGCATGGTGGATATGTGCACTTTAAAAATATCTATTATTATTATTACTATTTTTATTACTATTATCATTATCATTATTAGTAGTAGTAGTGTTGTTGTTATTATTATTTTTATGATTATATGTATTATGCATGTATTTATTATTATAATTCTTATCATTATAAGTGTTATTATTTATGTCATTATGATCAATAATTGTTATCAATAAATTAGCAACATGCGGTATGCACGACTCTTTTGATTGACTAAATTAGGTACACTTAGCAACTTACTATGTTAAATTATTTTTGATTTATATTCTTTGAGAGAAAGTTCACTAAATTAACGGTTTCAGCCACAAGACCAACTGTCGGTGTGTACTGTGATTTACCATATTATGCACTTTTATACCAGTCACACAGTGTAATGAGCTACCGTCTTTGGAAAATGGTGGAATAACAGGAGCTTGCAGCAGGGATTATGGATCTAGCTGCCATTTTGAGTGCCATGTAGGATATGAAATCAACAATGACGTTCGTACTTGCGTTGCTCAACCTGGAAGCTCGTCTGTTTTCTGGGATGGCGAGTCACCAGTTTGCTCCAGTAAGTGCCCATTTTTACAATAATACAAATAATGAATGTATCTTCATTTTATCTAGAGTGGAGGGAGGGGGGGGGGGGGGGTAAGATTGATAAATTGCACTCTTACCTCTATTCTGAAGGTAAACAAGGATCTGTAAATTCACATCAAATTATGTATGCCGAAGGCTAGGGCTTTAAGATAAGAAAGGCAATCTTTTTCTACACTATCAAAACCATCAATTCGCATTAAATTGTGTAGAGTGTCGACCATGAAAGACAACATATCATGCACTTTTTACACTTTTTGACAATCCGCAGAAACTTTTGCACAGCATGACAGAAATTGCCACTGGACGACTATGTTTTTTTCTGCATGATTGTGATATTGATTATAAAGCTATAGATTAAGCTATATGATTTAATTTTCCTTTTTCTTTCTTGTTTTTGTAAATAGTGTTTGTAAGTTCCTTGAAAGATATGAACATTAATTTGCATGTAGACCTTTTAAACAAATTTGTGATTGCATTCAATGCTAAATATTGAAAGACTTTCTCTGGATCTAACCTCAATTAACATGTTGCTATTTAACTCCAGTTACCAAATAATATGTATGTATATTGTATTGAATACAAATAAATATACATGTTAGTGATTTGGCAATAAAATCCAACTCATACAAGTATTGTACGTAATTGAAGTTAACTATGTATTTACCCTAACAGGAATCTACTGTACCAAACCGTCATTATCCATCGGTCTTCAGATTACAGTCACTTCCCAATGTCCGTCAGGAAGACAAGTGTCATCGGGTAACCAATGCCACTTCATTTGCTCAGAGGGATACCATCTTCAAGGTAGCAAAGATTTGACATGCCAAGAAGATCACACTTGGAGCAGTACCATCCCAACTTGCCAATGTAAGTATTACCACGTACATAGAAAGAAAGAAGGTTCTCAAGCCATGGAGTAAAGCAGGCGGGTTCCTATAGTAGACAAATGCAGAGCTGCCAACATTGTAAAACAGTTGAGAGTGAGATTATACGAGAAGCGTTAGCGCGAGGGAGCGAAGCAACCAAGCCCGACCGAGCGAAGCGAGGGAGTGGGGAAGGGTGTGGGAG
Organism: Strongylocentrotus droebachiensis; assembly: GCA_035222895.1. Taxonomy (NCBI): domain Eukaryota; kingdom Metazoa; phylum Echinodermata; class Echinoidea; order Camarodonta; family Strongylocentrotidae; genus Strongylocentrotus; species Strongylocentrotus droebachiensis. The sequence goes on along the minus strand of JAVYIG010011204.1, from coordinate 40,845 downwards.
GGGGACGTGCCCCCCTCCCACAGTGAAGAGCTTTTTTATTTTTTAAGGTGAAATTGTGTGATCTGGTGCATACTTTATAGAGTATTTTAACATTATAGCTAAAGGCAATATGGAGAGAGAAAATCATACAAACTAACAGAGAGATAAAGAAAATTATTCACATGGAATACCTGATTGTTCGCCCACGAACGTGGGCCGCTGGGCTAGGCGTAGAGCGAGGTGCTGAGGGCTCCACGCGCTCACTCTCTGAGACAAAGCCACAGGCAAGTTTTCTTAAGTTGTTACATAATCACAAGTCATTTTTCACTCTCAAAACTCACTTTGTACTTTTATAATCCCTCTCTATCTATTCTACTGTTTGAAGTAATATAAGGCCCTCTTTAAAAACAAAGCACAGAACCGTGAAATCTTTGCTGTTTTTGATCAATTGAATCGTCAACTGTTACTAATGACGTACTCGAGCTCGGCGTGCTGCTGGTGGTTCATCCGATCGATATTCGGGCCGGGGCAGTCTCGGGCCGAGCCGGCTAGCTTCATATGAATATGGGTACGGTTTTCGTCTTCGATAAAAGGGGATAAAAGGCGGGAAAACTTTCTAAATTCTTGATTTTGGTGGCATAATTCATTCAAATTTATCTGTTTTTATTATTATTTAGTTATTTAAGATTTGTGCGTGAGGAATTTCATTGTTGGCATGAGAGCGTGAGAGCGTGAGAATTGAGTGAAATGTGCGAGTCTCACGCTCAATGCATGAGTGTTGGCAGCCCTGCAAATGTTTCCTTGAAATACATATATTGCGCAATGCTAAGTTTGTCGCAGCGCTTTTGAAGAGACATTATGTGCTATACAAAACCAACATATCCAACATTATACTTTTAAATACATACTGTAGCCCGGGGGGGAGGGGGGGAGCGTGCTCACTCGGGGCCAATCTGGTATAATACGACTATGGACAACGCTACAGCAGCATTCACAAGCGTGCAACATAATTATACGAAACCGAAGCGTGAGGAGAACTTCGGTCTGTTTCGCGAATGCTAGCGCGCTGACCCAGTTAATCAAGCCCATTCGTTTACATGCAGTTGTCCAAAAGATGACGTAGATGGCGTTAACCAGTATTTGGCATGATACAATCCCTTTAAGATATATACAGGGATGTGCCGCTCTAATGGGTCACTTTTTTCACACAAAAGTCCTTAAACATGGGTACCATTTGTTATAAAAATATCACTAAACATGGGTCCATTTTTCCAAAAGAAAATTCTGAAAAATGGGCGTATATTTCAAGGAACTTCCTAAAAATGGGTACCCTTTTCTGCCAAAATGACCCTTAAAAATGGGTAGGGGTTTCGAGGCACAAGTGGCACACCCCCGTCTAAACAAAATCTGAGTATCCTAACATCTAAAAATGTCTAAGGTAACTCAAAAAATTATGAAAGTACATGTATCAGGTCATATACTTCTAGTTGGTCACACCCATTCTAGCTGTGACGACTTCAGATAGGAGGTATGAGGCTTTTTGAAATTATAATGCCACATACTACTAAGAATGCTATACTGCCTCAATGAACTTAGTGGACACGACATCCATTCAGCCTTCAAACTTAATCTCAAGTTCTAGTGAATGGCCATTTACATGTCACATTTTGTAGATTGAAATGGATTTAAATTTGCATTTTCAACTATCATCTTTTCTTTTTACAGTAATCAACTGTGCAGTTGCAGACCTATCTGTCCCAATGTATGCTGTGAAACAAGGCTGCACAACCGGAGAAGTAAACTATGGAACAGTTTGCACACTTTCTTGTCAAGAAGGTTTTGAACCTACCGGATCTGGTAAAATGACATGCTCAGACGATGGAAATGGTGTTGGGACTTGGTCTGGGGATTCCATCGAATGCACCTGTAAGACTTTACTCTTTGGTGTTTTTTATGTTATGATAGAAAAAATGAGATGTACAGTGTAAGATACCAAAATATTTTCAGCATTTTGGTGTATTGAGATAAGCAGTTTCCTAAAAGAAGAATATGGTTTGGCAGCGCTCGCCTTTACCGGTATAGTTAAATATTTAGTTCTGTTAACCCTTGTGTATGAAATTCCAATAAATTTAATAACAGTAATTGTAATAAGCTTAAGATTTCTTTTCTATCTTTCAACAGTGGTGACCTGTTCAGTCCCGATACCAGTATCAACTGTCACTACCGTGAATTGCTTATACAATGGCGAATCGACTGTAACATCAGAAAGACAAAAATATTCTACTTCATGCAATTTTCAGTGTGAGGATGGCTATTCAATGGTGGAAGGCTCATATATGAGAGTTTGCTTGGCTACTGGTGAATGGGATGGGATTCCAGTGTTATGCAGAGGTAGGTAAACAGCAGGAAAACGCTGTTGTCTTGGATAAAACCAGTTGTCTTTTTTTACTATTATTAAAAAGAAACCTTGATTTCAGCTAACATAATTATGTCATTTCTTTTCTTTATATACACAGTGTGTATTTAAAAAAGAGTAAACCTGAATTCAGAAGATTTCCGTTTAAAAGTAATTACCTTTGTGACCATGAATTATATATAATATTAATGAGTAATTAATACTCTGTCACATAATCACATAATTGTAGATTAACTTGTGGATTGGAACAAGGTCCAGTGAAAGTTGAATTCGAAATTTTCTACCTTTCAAAAATATACTTTAAGTGCAATATAGAGCATTGATTCTCGTGCGTAAGATGCACATATTCACCAAAAAATCCATTTCTATCAAAATTTGATTTAGTCCCTTTTGGAATTCAGCTCTTCATACATCAGAAGTCGTGTTTTGGATGTATCTATCAATAAATCTGTAAGTCATAACAACCATGGTAATTTGCTGTACCTGACTCAATCATTTATTCTTCCATATTACACATGCGACAATTTTGCATCCAATTTCGTTTCAGTCGCACATAATTTTGACACTTTCTCTAGAATAAATGAAATCAAGAGGAAAAATACATTAAAAATTATTAACCTTATGACGTTTTATGACAGACATAACACCACCTGACCTAACCTGCCCTGAGGATATCGTGCTGAAGGCTGACCAAAGGATGACGTCAAGTGAGATACAATGGAGCCGGTGGGAGCCTATTCTGGTCTGTCACTTGAAATATTGTGTTTAACTCAATTGTACGTAATGCCAGAATATAAATTGATGATAGCCTACGTTTTCCAATTTTGCAAATGCATGTCTTCAAATCGTTCTCAAATGCCATTTAGATAGAGTAGTACCATGGTTATTCATAAGTTATGTATAAATAGAAGTCCAACAGATTACCAACAATTCACATTTTTATCATCTTTCAATCAAAATTTATCTTGTTTTCCCCTCATACTATTTGAGCGGAATTATTAATTTGAAGAGACATGATTGACGTGTTAAACAAATTTTACAATAATTTGCAAATAAGTATCTCAAACGGTTGTACATACAAAATGACAGACTTTTCGAAAACTCAAAAGTGTATTCCGATAGTAACGCTGCGTTATTATTTCTTATGGGTACTTTTGATCACACTATACATTTAAAAACAGAAAAACACAGAAACAAATATAGGAAAACTTCTTCCATTCTCATCTTCCCGCAGGCCTCAGATCTCGGGATGAGCATTGAAGCAACTCTTTACAGCATTAACTCCGATGAATTAGGACCCAACCGCCCATCCTCGTTCTCAGAAGGTAGTCATACACTGGTTTATGAGGCAGAAGACGCGTCTGGGAATAAGATTGATTGCTCTTTTTCTGTCACAGCCAAAGGTAAAATCTCTTTACTCTACATGTATATAGCCACGGGGCAGTTGGTGTTTTGTAACAAAGTTTTTTAACTTGTTGAATGACCAGTTATAATGATGTGAAATATATACGTTGATATTCATTTTCCTTAGAAATTTACCCTTCAAGGTGTATAGCATATGAAATATTCTAAATCCACTCCTTTAATGTGAGTCCAGAGCTCTTGTACTAATGATGGCAATACTCAAAACAAAGAATTAATTGGAAGGTGCTCAGCATACAAAATATTCTATATCCACTCTTAAATAAATAAATTTCCTCTTCAATTCAGTTTGCAGATGTCCACCATTATCCATGCCAGAGAACAGCATTGTATCTTTAGCGGCAGGAGTGGGATCGTGTAATGGAGGAGTTGTGTATGGATCGGTGTGTACTATCAGATGTGAGCTTGGCCATACCTTGTCAACAGGGGCCAGGTCTTTGAACAGAACTTGTGACATTTCAGAGTCTGGCCCAAACTGCGATGCAATGTGGAGTGGCCGTGGTCCAGTTTGTGAGAGTAAGGATTGAGTAGGAATAAGACATATTAAGCTTATTGAAATTCTAGGGGGGGGGGTCGAAGTGTTTAAACTCATCAATCATAATGTGTACACATAAAAGATGTCTTCCGCAGTATCATTTCAGTAGATTTGTCAAAACCTCTGTCGCTTGTTAATTCTAATCCTACTTCTTTATTTAAAAATTTTGAGCATTGGGCTAATAATAAATAGCTTACCTTAATCATGATGATAAGATTCAAACTGTGATTAACGTTCCACTTTCATAACTGTATTAATTTTATTTACAGTTGTTAGGTGTGATGTTCCTGACGTTACAAATGGCTTGTCAGATTGCCCGTCTTCTACAGTGGCCTATCTTCCATCGTGCGAGTTTTCTTGCGAACCTGGTTATAGGGCACCCTCTGGAGCGGACAGCTATTTGCGTACATGTCAAGCAGACTCTCAGTGGAGTGGGGAGGATTTTCAGTGCACTGGTAAATTACAATGTGAATGTTATAATATAGATATATTGACTGCTATGAGAGGCATAGTTGTTTCTATAGGGTCTCGGGTTCATTGCAGGATGTAACGTCCCCAAGAGCAAATCGAAACAACTATGCCTCAAATATTAAAGCAGCCGATATATCTTTTATATACTGTAAAAAGAGTCAAAGAATACATGTGCGACTCACTTACCAATCATGGGGTCCTCACATTTAAAAATTATCAGCAAACTGTGCTCCAGTAGAACAGGGAAAGCAGAACTGTGCTCCAGTGGAACAGACTATTTAGCGATCAAATCACACTGTGATTATGGTATCCGCGCTCGGGGCTCGCACAAAGTGATATTTTACACTTAAACCAATGGGGATCGCAGCAAAATTAAATAGTTAAAAAACACTACTTTCAAGCAATCAGATGACAGGATTAGGAAAGATTCATAAAGTAAGGAATATATAATACACAAATATCGCCTGTTTTAAGGGGCAGTGCGCACAGATAAACTAAAGCCAAAAGTAATCTTGAAACTGTACTGTGCCCCTTGACTCCATCTCGGAGCATAGTGCAGTCTAGAGATCACAGAGGAGCTATGGTTCTATATTCCGCATCTAGCTTGTGGATTCTAAAAAAGGGATATTTTGACAAATATCATGTTCAAAATATGTTTGAAAATGGGAAGAAATTTACCAATCAAACAGAAGTCTGCTGCGCGCATCTATTGTTAACTTCAGACGCATCTTTCACGTCCTGTGTCTGTGTCTGTGTGCAATTCAGTCCACCACTAAAATTGAACAGAATTTTTCAATAAACAAATCGTTTCTTCATCTTTTTTTCCCCTAAAAAAAACATATAGATTTAATAACATGCCCAGCTCGATTGGTCATCCCCTACTGCAGTGTGACACCATCTGAATGCTCATTATCTGATTCCGTCCAATTTGGTTTCACATGTGAGTTTACATGCCAAACTGGTTTTCGACTGGAAGGTCCTGGCACTGTGCTGTGTAATACGGACGGAAATTGGAGCCCAAATGGTGATTCCTTCTGCGTTGGTATGTCTACCCAATTTTTCTATGATTTTTATTGTAGTTACAACGTAAGATTTCTGTAAAAATATTTTAAGCAAAGGTCAACAACAACAACAAAAACTTTTGTGTGAGAATTGTGCAGTGCAATTAGGGGGAAGAGGGGCTGTCATTCCCGCTCCCCGATATTGTCGAAATTTGAACATTCAATCGCATTGTTAGGTGCAACCCTCCTGCAATAGACTGCTGAAGATCTGCTTGATTTCAAGTTTCCTGAAATGAAATATATCTAGGCCAATTTTCGTAGTTTAATCAAGTTTAATGTGCCTTTGTCAAGTGCCTCGTTACAAATTATTTCATTCACCTGTTACTGATAAATAATCAGCATTATGTGTTGTTAGGTAGGGCAAGCAAAAATGTCTTATCTAGCGACAACTAGTGTATGCAATTAGCGTTTGACTATTGAAATAGTACCAGGTGAATTAAAGTCAGGATACTTTACTGACTTAATTTGCTACCACATCTATAATCATATTTTTGCCATTTTTCTGTTAAGGCGTACATAGTGCGATTTTCAGTTCCTGTACCCAAGCATAATCATTCACGCATCATGCAATTAATGATGTACTGTGGACACATCGTTGGCTACGTAATAGTCCACGGGTGGTGGAGATGATCGATGCACACATTTGGATGACTGGTTGCGATCAAAAATAAGAATAAAATAAGAATAAAATCAACCGAATTCAATGCTGCATGTTCTCTTCTATGACGCCTTGGTTTTTAGCCCACCTGGCACACGTAAGGATTTCACAATGTTACAAAAATCCCTGAAAATCACTTTACGATGCGCCCATTCTTCTGGCGAGGCTTCCACCCTTCTGGCGAGGCTTCCACCACAGAGTATCTGGGACTGGAATCATTTTCTCTTCTAGGACGTGTTCAGGACTATAGGCTTACGTACCCTTTTAATTCCGCTTCTTTTAGATATCCAAGCTCCTACATTTGACGTGGCTTGCCCTCATCGCATTAATGCTGATGCTCTACGTGAACGCACCACCGCGGAAGTATACTTTCAGGAACCCAATCCAATTGACAACTCTGGAAATGCTACCATAAAGAGGTAATTTATACAACATTATATACCGCTATATGAAGGGTCTAGGTCTGAGATTGGTCAAAACTGCAGGAATAAGATTAGCTATTCACTTCTAGGCATTATAGCGAGAGAAAAAAATGACCTGTCATAGTGCCAAGATCATCAGGCGTAAGCAACCTGAGTTTCTGCTGCCACCATGACCACTGCTATATTCATCCCTTTATATTTCCGTCTATCCCAGGTCATGGTTTTCCCTTTTATTATGACACTCAATCATCCTCTTTCAAAACAAAGAAATTAAATATCTGATCTCGTCATCAACTCCAAGTTCATATTTTATGTCACATTTTCTCGCTTCTCACAAATACCAAACAATCATGTATATACGAGATTTTTTACACATATTTCTAAGTCCATTTATTGTTTTAACTGTATTTTTCCAAAATGTACAATAGACTGGATTTGGGGTATGCTCCTGGGAGTGAATTTCCAGAAGGCGATACGAGAATTCGATACAAGGCAACCGATGCTTTTGGACTAACTTCATTGTGTGATCTTATCATAACAGTGAATGGTAAGTCTAGGAACTAATGCATTTATAATCATAAAACAAATAGACCTAAGAGGCACAATGAATGGGCTGGATGGGACTGTTTTGGTAAAGAGGCAGTAAGAAAATAGTCAATAATATTTATATATTCAAACAAATTTAGCGACCAATAAATTTATTTAGTATCTTTTTATTAATTTTTTTACTGCACTACCTGTTTTTCTTTTCTACAGTAATTTCTCCAATGGCGTCGAGTTATAAAATCATTGCATCCCAGTTATTTAGTTGTGATGATCAATTATGATATGATGATAAAATGAAAACAAACATTAAACAAAAATCTTTTTATTCCGCCTTTCTGATGGTAATTCCAGTTCACCGCTGCTCCGTCCAACAGCCGCCCCTTTACGGGGCCATTACTGGCTGCATTGACTCTTTCATTGGAAGTCAATGCTTGTTTTCATGTGATGTCGGGTATAATCTGATGGGTACATCAAGTTTGCAGTGTGAACTAACATCCGATGGTACGCCTGCATGGAATGACGTCACTCCGACTTGCCTTAGTGAGTCTAATGCTATCTTCTTTTCATTAAAAAAAATATATCTTGATTGATTTAAAGGAGAAGGGAGACAGATATTCACACTCATGTGTTCACGAATCCAGTTTTATACATTATACAGTTTGTTTTCATATAAAAATAGGAATAATAATAAAAGCTTTTAAGTTAATTGGATTATGACTGTGTTGTTATGATACATCATGGTCGTTACTTTATTATGAAATATTCCATAGTTTTGCTTTTAACCTATTCTTTTATTGGTAATTTAATTGTTTTAAAGCCAGTGCTGTAATTTTCCTTCACTTTTTTTCTAAACAGTTCAAACATGTCCATCTCTGCAAATTCCTGAGTTTGCTTCTCTTTCTGGATGTGATAGTTCACCCGTGCCTTTCGGGTCCATTTGTACATTCTCCTGTGAACTGGGTTATACTGGCATTGGAGAAAGCATAAAGAGCTGTCTGGAAGAAGAGGTGTGGTCTAGTACAAGCTTTGTATGTGAAAGTAAGTGTTTTTGTTTTATTCTCAGATATTCTCAGAAAGTTCAACCTTATACATAAACGTTTGACATATTTTTCGTCATTTCTTTAGGGTATGTCAAGTTAGAATATAATTCTTATTGTACAAATTGTAAAGAAAAAGTGTACAGTATGTTTACAAATATCAAATCCAAATGTAAAAGCCAATATGCGACGGTTGACGGAAAATAGACAAGTGAAGATGAATCAAAGTTCGCTATATAATCATATATGGGGAATAATGTAAGAGTCTCACCTATTATATGTCCACATGTTTAATTTAATGCTCAAAGGTACAGTGTCATAATACTCTGAAACCTTCAAACGAGTAATACCTCAACACCGATCTTCTCTCTGCCTTTGCCTGACTTTGCATTCTTCTTCTACTTTTCCACTTCTTCACGTTTTTCTTAATAACTCATATCAATAATTACTTTAAATATTTATATTATTCTTTTTCGAGGACTACCGTGTGAAGCGCTGTCTGAACCATCATCCATTGCGATCTTACCAGAGACTTGTTTGTCCGATCCGCGCTTCGGTGATGTCTGTTCACTAGATTGTGAGCAGTCTGGTTTCAAGATAACACCTCCTGGGTTGAGGGAGATTACTTGTTCCAGTGATCAGACCTGGACTGGCGAGGTAGAACAAGCTCAATGCGTGGGTAAGAATCTACTTACCGTATTTGCCGGCGATAAGGCTGCAGTGTTTTTGGAAGAAAAAATATCAAAAAGTCGGGGTGCGGCCTTTACGCTACAACAACAAAATTCAGCGGTAGTATGACTAGACAAGGGTACTGGACAATTCTAGAATAACTCCACACAACTTACCGACAATTTTAAGTTGCATAGTTGACATGAAGACGAAAAAAAAAGGCAACTTATTTTTCTGAAAAAATCTGCCGATAGATCTAGATCTAAGTCCGTACCATTGCATCGCCAAAAAGTAAAAAAAGGGACAGGCCGGAGCTAGCTGCCGCGCAACGCAACTGCGCAGGTCGAAAAACGCTATTCCGGATTACACCGCACATCGAGGTAGGGGTATTGTAGGATACCAAATCTGCGTGCGATACAGTACTAGCTTAAAAGTCGATGAAGATCTGCCAAATTACGATCATTTTTTAGGTAAACTTCTTGTAAATTTATAAGAATATTGATGAATTTGGTATCAGTTTGTAAAAAAAAAAGAGTGTTCTAAAAGAAAATTACGATCATTTTGTTTGGTCCGTTCTTTTTTTCTCTCTCTTTTTTTTTAAATATTTTTTTTCCCTCTACGAAATGGCAAAGTTGGGGGTGCGGCCTTATCGCCGGCAAATACGGTATCCATATTGTAAATGAAAAGTCTCATATAAGTCACGATAATCAAGGTTATTTCATTATGTCAAATAAATCAGAGAGTGAATGAGGAAAGATGAGTTGTCTAAATTATTTTAATAGTTAACCACGTTCCTCATAATATTTGAAGCTAGTTTGGGAGTTTTGAAGTGCCAAGAACATTGCAAGGGTTGACTTTCGGAGCTGCGACTACGAGGATATTTTATAATTCTCATAAATTACCTTTATGTAATGTTTTTGTTAGGTCTTTTGTAAAAATAGAATGGTTTATCAAATCTGAAACTTACATGTACATGCATATCAAGTGTCTTCATGATTATGTAGCATCTAGCATATATTAAGCTGATGTCTTGCCTTGTTTAGCAAATTTTATTGTCATGTGGTTGTTTTTCAGATGTGGAGCTTCCAGTATTCGAGGACTGTCCGTCAGATATAGTTGCCTTTGCTAGCAAAAGCTCAGATAAGGCCAATGTGGAGTGGTCAGCAGTCGCTACGGACAATGACCCATCACAAGAACCAGTAGTGACCTGTAATCCCCAGCCTGGGATCTTGACCATAGGTGTACGTGTTGTCAGATGCAGTGCCCTGGATAAAGCCGGTAACGAGGCTACCTGTCAATTCAGAGTGGAGGTGAAAGGTAGGATTCTTCATATACTACAGGGCCCAGTGGTGTAGCAAGGGTCCAGCCGTTGAAGGGACAAATGCTTCATGGTGTAGGGGGGCATCGATTAATAAAATTCAAATTAGTTAAGCCAATGAATTAGGGAAGGGTGCGGGTGGTGGCCCTTAAGGCCCAAAAAAAAAAATTCTTTGGTTGTCCTCGACCGCCCGCTCGTCATTTTCGGGCCGCTCGCATTTTTTTTTTTTTTTAAATATTTTTTTTTTTAATTCAATTTTTTTTTTTTTTTAATGTATATATTTTTTTTAATTCAATTTTTTTTTTTTTCAATTCAATTTTTTTTTTTTTTTCAATTCAATTTTTTTTTTTTTCAATTCAATTTTTTTTTCTTTTTCAATTTAATTTTTTTGGGGGAGCAATTTTAAATGCCAAACATACCATTTTATGCATTTGCAAGGATCAAAATGCGTCCCGTTGCCATTTTTGTCTTTTCAGTACGCAATTAGGTAAAAATGTCGAAATGCCGTTCATTTAAATCAGGTTCTGAGCATTCTTAAAATCATTTTATGATCACATCTCTCCTGTCATGATCACATCTCTCCTGTTCTGGCTGAGCTACATTGGCTTCCTGTCAAGAGCAGAATTGAATTCAAGGTCCTGCTGCTCACATTTAAGGCAATTCATGGTCAGACCCCAGGATATGTGTCATCTTTAATCGAGCGGCGTCATCTTCGCCCTGGACTTCGCTCATCTGGCCTTACTCTCCAGATGCCCATTACTCATCTCAAGGGATATGGAGACCGGGCATTTTCCTCTATTGCTCCTCGCCTGTGGAATTCCCTCCCATCATCTATTCGCAAAATTGACAACCTTGACCACTTCAAAGCTTCACTCAAAACTCACATCTTCCTTCAGACATTTATATGCTAACTTTATTGGAGGAGCTCGCGCCTTTGAATGTTTTTTGAAACAGATAAATGGCGCCATACAAATGCTGTGAATCATCATCATCATCATCATTTTAAAGCCCATCTGTACTAGTTTACAGGAGGGATTAGACTACCCTACAAGGTCACTGGACAGGTGGTTATCTCATCAAATCAGCTCTTAGTTAATATAAGATAAAGAGGATCTGCATGGGGGACCAATGGTCACCGATTAGGCATTGTTTGCTACATAGAGGGCGCAAGTAGCTATAAATAGTACAATGGAGATTTAAAAGGTGCTGTATTTCAAAGCCCAAAATACTTTCCGTGTTGGTCTTGATATTCATTGTACATTAAACTAGTCTTTTACCATATTAAAGTGTTTTATAGACTTTGTTTGTTTAAATGCTTGACAATCCCAATTATTTATTTTTTATGGGAAAAAAAATATTTAAAAAAATAGGAAAAAAAAAAAAAAGACACACAAAAAATGAAGTTTAAAAAAAAAAAAAAAAAAAAAAAAAAAAACCGCCCGCCCGCCCCTACTCCAGAAAAGCAATCGAGGACAACCAAACAATTTTTTTTTTTGGCCCATTGTCTTTTCTCGTTCTTCTCTCCGTATCCGTATTCCGTCTCTCGTTTCTCTGTATATTTTGTCTTGCCTCTATCATCCCCCAGAGCTACACCATAGACTAGACCTAACACAAACTCTTACACACCTCAAAACTACACAAAAAACATCTACACCCAGAAACTTATCCCTGAGAAAATATCTACAACTATGATGACTGACTAAACATAACTTGAATCAATGTTGACCACACTGGTTTCATGCATGAACATTAAAAGATCAAAGGAAAATATTTTTTTAAGTTTTTGAGATCAGGTGTTCAAGATCAAAGAACCATTTATCAATGAACATAGCATCAATACTGGAAATTTGTTTAGCACCCATATTCCCGACGCATTGTGTTTATAAGGTGCTCCATTCATTACCCCGGTTGGGGCGTGTAAGATATACAGTCGCATTTATCTTGTTCACTCCATGAATGAGATTATTTAAATCGTTATAACTATTTCTAAGATGATGATGATTAATATTATTAATGACTTGATGATATGACTTGTACCTTTGTGTTTAGCGCGACAGTGTCAACCTCTAACTCCTCCTGCACAGGGCATTGTAAAGGACACTTGCGACACGACCTACGGCTCTACATGTCACATAGAATGCTCTGAAGGGTATCTTTTGGTCGGTTCTTCCATTGGAAACTGTGAATTTGATGGAACTAACATGTTTTGGCAATTTGAGAATCAACCTCTGTGCATAAGTAAGGAAAATAGAATTGATTGGGACAATAAAATAAGTTAAAATAGCCCCGTTTTATCCTACATTAGGCGGAGGATTGGTGAGGGGTCTCATGCTTTTTACTCAAGCTCTGGACATGTCAATGAACATTTGATAATGTGTTGGCAGTTGTGAAGTTATTGGATAGAAATTACTGACATCTTTAAATTTCATGCATACTTTCTAAACCAAGTTTCTTCTTGACAACCTGAAAGCTTGTCTGAGTTGCCAGACATAGCATCAAGTGATGTATGCAGACTGGATTCCAAGTATTGTATTTCAGTCATTAATAAGAGGTTAATGGAGAATTTATCACTAGGTCCCAAGAAAAGAAAAATTCATAAATTTGTATATTAGTAAACTGGTGTACTGCAAAGTATTATTTGGTTCTAATTGATTACCGGTAAGTTATTTGCATATTAAAAATTTTGCTCTATGATTAAAAGATAGTTCTCCCATCATTGATTGGAGAAGGAAATTTGTTACACTGTAGATAGTACTACTATCTACACAGTGCAATGGACTTTCACTGAAGATAGTAGTACTATCTATACAGTGCAACGCTCTTTCACTGAAGATTGTATATGTTGCGTATACGTACGTACGTAAGTACTGCATACTCTGCACGTATCGTACACCATTTGCTAGCTATTAATATTGACGACTTGTTGCTCTAAAATGACGGCAGAAGTGAAATATAAAGCAAATAATCACCTTTTGGTTTCAGGTGATCTGATGGCAAACTGTCACTTTCTCGGCAATCTTAAATGCTATCTTTCCTTAGCTTCGCTTCAGAAAGATAGCTACATCCAGATCGCCTCAAAAGTGATAGTTTGTCCCATCACCTTCACCAATGGTAATTATTTGCTTACTATCATACCCTCATCAATAGTCATTTAGCATCTGATATTCACTCTAAACTTTTATTTGACGTAATAATATAATGGCCATTCACATCCGTCCACTTTCAGCGACCAGCTGCAACTCACTTGATGTTCCCGATCCAATCCTGTTTTCCCCTGCGTCCTGTTCCGGGTCAGGCATGGTGCATGATGGGACAGTGTGTACCTTGAGCTGTGATTTCCACCTGACATTGGAGACAGACATAGAATTATTCACCTGCCTGAAGGGGGAGTGGAGTCAACAACCCGACGTGTCATCAATTAAGTGCAAAGGTAGATTTTGAATTGAGTTTACACCAAACGTTAGCAATGAAGCCGAACTGGAATGCATGGTCTGTGTAATGTAGCCTTAAATCTTAAATATATATAGGCGTGAAGAAAATGGTCTAGGAACGTGAGACGTCGACGTAGATGTACTTTACAATTTTATTACAAGCTTTCGGCTTTTGAGGCCTTCTTCAGGTTCTAAAGTGCAAACACCTACAAAAACAAATACATGGTATGAACAAATATACATGGCATACAAACTTAATATCACTCAATCATAGTCAAGCATCATGAACATAGCAAAATTTAGTACGAGAAATACTTTCGGAATAAACTAAGAAATGATTATGCAATTTCAAAGTGTTTACCTTACTTGTGTGTTGGGCTGTCGGTGTGTTTATTCAGTTGATGTGATATATGTGAACGTGTAATCAAAGAGGTATCTCTTTGGTGTAATAAGGGATGTGCGGTCAAGTGTGGATTACTGACCTGTGACACGGCTGTTACTGATCTAGGACACAGCCGGTGTCATGCATGACCTACATATTCTGGAACACTCGTTGTCATGTCAGAGTTGAGAATTCTTGCTCTGTTTTATATATATATATATATATATATATATAATATATAATTTAATATATATTTTGATTTTGATTATCATTATAGTTATTATAATTATAATTATCATCAATATAATAATAGAGTCAATTTGGGTTTGAATTACCACAAGTCAGTTTCATGCTAGACTAACAAATTTCCCATTTGTTCCAACAAACAAAATGACTAAAATTGCAATTTTCTTCTTAAATTTATGACTCAGTAGGGTCTATTCCTTTATTAGAGGACCTATAATAAAATGCTATCCATAATTTATTTTGAGCATTGCCCCTAAATAGAAAGTACTTAGGGGAAAAAAAGAAAATTCAGGAAATTTTGTAAACAACAAATGGAAGTTATCCCCAACTACATCACAATCATCTGGTCAAAATGCCAGTTTGAGATTCGCATAGACTTTAATAGTGATCTCTTCTTCCAAACATTAAAAACTTTCTTATTATTGATCCTAATTATTCAAAACTTATTTTTCTGCTATCATACAAATGAACAATTACAAGGGTTGGATTGCCCTTTAATGCTAGGCCTACTCATTCTGCTGTACTGCTAGCGGTACTCCCCCCCCCCCCCCCCCAATATACTACAATATACAACAGCGACTAATAGTGCAAATGCTTGCATACTTCTTTCTTTGCAGATGAAGTTCCTCCTACACTCAACTATTGCCCACCACATATCTTGACTACTCGTACTGAGTATTGGGGTGTGGAGGAAAGTTTTGTTTACCCATCAGCAGAAGATAACTTTGACATGGAACTACAAGTAACCGCTGACCCTCCAGATTTAACGTCCCCCTACACCTTCACGTCTGATACGACATGCACATACACATTCACTGATGATGCAGGGAATAGTGTGTCCTGTGTCTTCCAAATTGACATCACTAGTAAGTAAACCTTGTAGGCCCCTGTGCAATTTTGAGACAAGTACCACATAGAGAAATAAAACCTGACAACTAATAATTAGATAGATTACTAGAGCAGCTACTATACTCTTTTGCGCTGGGATGAAGAAGAAAATCCTTACATTGCTTCTTTACTGAAACATAACCTAAGAAAAAAAAACCTGAACAAGTGTGTTTTTAACTAAACGGAATTACCCCCTCCCCTTTTGTATCTCGTGTAAATGGGCTTTTTTTGAAGGAGTTAGGTTTCTTCTCAGTGATTTTGTGGGGCTGAATGTCCTAGAAATTAAGTTTATTCGTAGGGATAGTCCATGGGAGTAGAATATGGCAGAAATGATCCGTTTCTAGCTCCTTGTATCACGCTGTAAATGCTCTGTTTTCGTAGCATAGTATGATCATGAAAACAAGTATAGACAAGATCTGCTGGAACCAAAATTTCAGATATATACCGGTAGATATGTTGCACGTAATTAGTCATTAATCATTGTATCCTTATTATCTTTTTATCCAGATGACGTTCAACCAGTTATAACATCATGTCCAACTGGTGGTGAGGTGAATACAAGTGACACTGTTGGTCTTGTCCACTATGAAAAGCCTTCCTACTTACCTATGCCAGGCATCGATCTATTAGTCTCCTGTAATGTCCCTGATAGCCCTATAATGCTACCTGTGGGCGACCATGATATCATATGCCATGTTTCAGATCCAGCGAGTGGTCTGCAGGCAGAGTGCAGAATGTCCTTTAAAGTCATGCGTAAGTCTACTTTGACGATCTTGATCAGTTGATATGTTTATGATGTTGAATTTATGGATCCTCATAAACAGAATGGCTATATATATGCCTTTGTATGCTGTCAGAACTTATGGGTGCTCTATATCATTACCCATATGATCACCCGCCAAAGTAAACTGACAAAATGTTCCATGAGAGACAAATTAAATAACAATTTGTGGATTTTATATAACATAAAGGGTAACATTTTGTTTGCAAGTTTTTAACAATAAATTTGAGTTATTTACTTTCCTTCTAAAGTAATTCATATTATTATATTGTATGAATCATATTCTGTCTTGATAATCATTCATGTTTTACCCAACGATGACAATAATTGAGAGATCTTTTTACATTTTGAATCAAACCATGATGACACAGATGAGAGCTGCCTGCCGTTAAACAGTCCCATGAATGGAGCACTGGCCTGTGACATCTTCGCAGATGGTCGGTACTGTAGTGTTTTTTGTGAAGAGGGCTATGATGTTCCACGGGTGTTGACCGGAGCAGGCATTGCGATTTCATTGGATGTATTCATCTGTGGCACTTCTGGATCCTGGCATCCTCAACAATCTGTACCCGACTGTTCAGGTAAATACCCACGACAACACGCACTTACCAACAATTCATGTCCTGTAGGTAAAGTTTTCAGGGTAACATTGTGACTAATTCTTTCTAAATTAAGAATAAGAACTCTGAAAAGATCACGTTGAGCTACGTACGCTAAGAGCAGTACATACTAAGAAATACTGTAAAGGTGCAATTCTGCTACAATAGCAGCACCCTCCGCCAAATACGCATAGGTGGATGCAAATCTGAATCGATCAGTATATACGCTCGAAATGTCTTTAGGAGAATGTCTAGAACACGGACAGGTGGAGGCTAGGTAGTGCACATTTGCACATGTACACAGGGATCCAAAGCGCTGACCGTTCATTTCTGATTGGCGCTCAACGGAAATGCCAGCAAAATTTAATCACGGCGGCATTATTTGAAGTTATGTCAATATGAATTAAATCAAGATAAGAAGTCTGTAGAGCAAAGGCTGTATAGAATGTATGTTCTAGAAAAATTGATTAACTGATCAACCTGCTTTGATTGGTCATTATGTCGGTTATTCTTTTTCTAGAACCAAAGTCATCAAAGCCTAACTTACCCCTGAAGATCATGTACTACCCATCCCCGTGTTCTGAGGCTGATGCTAGCAGTATAGATACTATATCCTCACGGTTCCTTGAGATTCTAGAACAGAGTGACTTTGACTCTATTTGTGACGTTAATAGTCAGTGCTCAGTAGACAATGTTGAGGTATCCTGCGGGGTCAAGAATGAACGTAGGAGGCGCTCCATCCCTGACCAAAGCAGACCTAAACTAGGCAGAGGATCTGGTGGGCATACAACTGTGTCTATGGTAGGCCTAAGGTTTTTTTCTCGTAAATTGAATATTTCAATCATTATTTGCTAAATTTTGGTTTCCAAACCGAAATGGATAAAAATGTCCCCAGATTTTCCAAATATGTTGTCTATTTAGGTGGTCGGGGTGGTTAAATACTCATTCTCTAATCCAGGGGCCATTTACTGAAACTCTCCTTTTATCGGATTATGCAATACGGGAGAAATTTATTTAAAAGTAGATATTCATTGATTTTAAAAACTAACTTTATTTTCATTATTGCAAAGTTGAAACTTTGATTCGACAAGGTTATCAAAATTCAATGCTTGGAAACATTCAAAGTAAAGATTATTATAACTTACAAAATGCTTAAATACAGCCCCGGCATAGCACCTGAAGAGCTCTCCGAACGCTGCTGAGATGTGTGAGATCACAATATGGACATGATTTGCACAAGCAGACGATGTCCCATGACATCTCACACATTTTCAGTGCCTGTGTTTTCATCTTCTCTTGAGTTCTTTCTCTTACTTCACTACCGTCAGGCTAAATGTATAATCTATTGCCTTACTCTAAACCCCGCGCAAGTTTTTATTTTAATGACAAATGCAGCGATACAAAAATAAAGGAATCTGTCGCTTGTAAACAAAATAAGATGCCATTGTATATTCAGCTGCACACACCGCGGTATGTTCGGCGTTTCAAGAGGGAACAAATGCTTTCCTTAATATTTTTAGCGTTTTTGAGTACATCAAGGATTTCTAATTTCCACTTTTTCTTATAGCTCCTTCCCCATCCTTCTCCATCTTTAGCCTTCTTCTTTATAATGTCATATGATCTACTAGTCTGGACACATCCTCTGGACACATCATTCCCATTCTTGGACCAATAATTCTTCATTGGTGACCTTGTAATTCCTTCCATTCTACTCTATATTCTGCTCTAAAACCACATTCCCAAATTGACAATCAACCTCTCCAGTGTGACCATGCAAGCTATCACTGATTGCCAGTTCCCATATCATACCCACAGGTACTTCGGTTGACTGATACAATGAAACTTGGGCAGAGCAAGCAGCCAGAAGGCCAACACCCTCATCAGGTTCTTCATAATCTAGCACATCACATCCATAGTCATGTACAGCATCACTTCTCTAAAGCTGATGGTGACGAGAAAGAGGATGGAATCCCTGTAGATGCTGAACATCAGCGGTTAAAGCCGGACACGACTCTTCTCTTTGGGGACGTTTTAGCGGAATGCGACGATGGATATTACCTGGACGAAGATGGCTTCAAGTGTAGTAAGAGGAATACAAATATACTTACCTTACATCTTTGTATGACAAGAAGTACAGTATAGATTTTGATTCATACACAATAGTGTTAATAATAATTTTAAAAATAATAATGATAATAAAAATGATAATTATAATAACAATGATGAAATAGTTGTATTAATAATAATTACCGTTATCAATATTATTATTATCATTATTATTATTTGTATTATTAAAAAAATGTATATCTATAGGGTATTTCACCGCAAATGCAGTCCCTATGCCATGATACTTGAAATCAAGAAAATCATCATTTATTGATTTATTCTATATGTTCTATTTTAAAGGGAGTGGGCATGAATATGGACCTCCAGGGTTTTAAATCAAATCAAAGTGCATGGCAATTTAGAGCGCAGCACTTTACTTTTTGAGTTCTCCTTCCAGGATTGTAGAATCTTATATTTTCACTTGATAGGAATAGAAATTCAAACTTTCAGTAAACATATACGTTTCACAAAAATGCATTTCTCTTCATTGAAATTAATAATTTTCATGAATACACTTACCATACACCGTTCTATAGTTTCATGACTACGTACCACTGTCATGACTGTACTGAAAGTTAGATATTACATCGTCTTTTTTCACGTGTTCAAATAATCACAGTACCTTGCCCTGCTGGATATTATCTGGATGTGGCATCAGAGATCTGTACTCCATGTGACCAAGGTTTCTTCCAGGATGATCAGGCTCAAACTGAATGTAAGCCGTGCAGGGACGGAACTTCAACCATCGACCAAGGAGCAACCCGTGCTGATCAGTGCAAAGGTAACAGCAATAGTTAAATCCACATGGAATTCAAGAACATTTTTTTGTTGGAAGTCAGTAGGAAAAAATAGAGGTGTCATACGTAGTCAATTCAATTAAATTTTCAATTCGATTGTATTTCTGTTTCCAACAAAACATTACAAATCAATTATAATCATTTAAAACAAATAAGGAATACATATTGGAAACAGATCGAGGGGTCCACTAAAAAGCAATGCTTAATATACAATTGTGGATCCCTCAAATGATACTAATAAATAATGAGTAATTAAATTAACAAATTTGTAACTACAAAAAGGAACCACAACTAGGAAAGAAAAAAAATGGGGGAATATGCCAACAGAGACAAGAACGGGACAAGAGAGTGCTTTACATGTGTTTCGTCCAGTCCAGTGATTTGTCTTATAAAAATTTGCGATTGATTGATCAATCGGAACTTACGTAAGAGAAAGGAGACTGGAAGCCTGCGAATGATAAGAGGATTTGCGATTAATTTGGATCAATTGCAACTCTTTACAAGATGGGTCCCTGAGGTTTAAACATAATGGCCCAAATTCACAAAGGAGGTTAAAATTTAACCCACGGTTTAATTAAATCTTCATTTACATAAACCATGGTCTAAAATCAGCACAAAATAAGCGCGATACAGTCAGAGGTCCAATATTAGACGCAAGGCAAGGTACGCTTAATTTGCGCTAATTTTAAACCATGGGTTATGTAAATGAGTGTTTAAACCTCCTTTGTGAATTCGGGCAAATATGTTAACTGGAATTGTGAAAGTCATGGTTTAAATCTCTGACACAGCATTTATGACTCCTTAACCAAGGCAGTTTCCTCTCCATTGCTTCTCTCCACCCAGGTGTTAAGCGGGATCGAGACCGGTGTTATGCTTAAATGCAGTGTGCTTATATAGACATATTATTCATTTCAAGGCTTTGTGAAGCGTACAATATCATGTTATGATTTGATATCTTGAAACATTCATTTCTAGAGCCCTGTCCAGCCGGACATCTCTCCAAGAGTGGCTTCCATCCTTGTGCACTTTGTCCTCCAGGCTTCTACCAACCACACCCACAGCGCACATCATGTACACGATGTCCTGTGAATACTACCACAGCTATGT
Source organism: Strongylocentrotus droebachiensis (assembly GCA_035222895.1). Lineage (NCBI taxonomy): Eukaryota > Metazoa > Echinodermata > Echinoidea > Camarodonta > Strongylocentrotidae > Strongylocentrotus > Strongylocentrotus droebachiensis. The sequence goes on along the minus strand of JAVYIG010011204.1, from coordinate 19,974 downwards.
ATGGAGCAACATCTATCAATAGCTGTCATATCGTGAACTAGGATGCCCATCTCAAGACATGAATGACCGGGGCGCGCACAAGAAATTCTTAAATAAGGTTGAGGTCTATGAAGGGTATAGATTGGCATAAGTAAAATGATGCAGGGTTGTAATGTAAGCTGATTAAAAGTATTCATATGAAATAGATTATTGGAGGTTTTGAATTCATAAATGAGAGATGGTTGAAAGTCAAAATCTTTATTTTCTCATGCCTAGCTAGGCTGAAGCTCGTAAACTTTGGTGTATATAGGCCGCATGTAATATTTCAAAAGACTATACTATGATCTGCAGAGAATTTCCATTATGCCTAAAGCAAGTTGTTGTTGCTATTGTTTTTGTTTGAATGGCGCGAATAACCTTTGGATCAATAGTCGGTATGTGTTTTTATTTCATTTGTATAAAGTATGTACGTGAAATAGATTTTGAATAAAGAAAACTTTGGTTTGTTAATATACCTATTACTGTGCATATTTGAATTTCAAAGCCTTATCGTTTGTTGTAAATTTGCTTAACTGAGACGACCAAGCAATTGTGAAATTGATGCTAAAAATTTACTAGCGAGTATACGAACATGGCGAGTCTGATAGTGACACAGTTAACAGTATATCTTCTCATTAACATTTTACAAGCTTTTTACATTGTTTTCTTAATCATTTTGTTTTAATCCATGTAACTGTTTGTATCACCCTGGGTCTAGTCACACAATTGAAAGCTGGGCTTTACTTAAGGCCAATTATTTAAAACTCAAAGAAAATCAAAATGTATGGATTTGTTTCTTATAGAAAATGTATATATTGCTTTCATAGTTGAATGTACCTGTGATTTTATGAACGATGTAAAATATCATGCTGAACAGTAAGTCTCACACTCGGGGTATTAAGTAAGATGTTTAAATTCACGATTGTTTTTTCAGACAATGTAATCAGAGCGCAATAATCAAGTTTGGAGATTTGTATTTCAGCAAGTTTCTGATTTATATCATTCGGGAAATGTAATTAATATATTGATTGATTACAATTGGAAAATGGAAGGGTTTATTATATGCTTTTGCTCAAAGTGTACCATTCCGGATCCCAGAACAAAAATGACATTTTGATTTCACTTCTCTCATTCTCTATAGATGTTAAGAAGTGGAAATACACTGTTTAGGACGGGATCAAAGTCTTTAATCTCAAATTATTACTTTGATCGCTATTTTGGAATGAATTTCACTGTTTCAATTGAAGTACATTCAATTCCAAAGAAATGCAATGATCCCTAACACGACTCCTTAATTATGGTTGATTTACACTCCTCATGGTAATTATTATTTACCCAGCCTTATCAAGTTCTATAATTGTTGATGACTTGACAGGGCAATCCAACCTTTGTAATAAGTTCATTGCATGAAAGTAAAAGTATAAGAGAACAGAATCGCTAACGTTTGAAATAAATCGAAACAATAATAAGAATTAAAGTTACGTATGTTTGAAATATGAAATCACTACATATGTACAAATCTTCAATTGGAACGTGACATAGTCACGGACAACTCTCCAGTTTGTTGTTTACAAAAATATTACTAATTTCTGTTTTTCTCCTAAGTGCATGCCTTCTCCCTTGGGGCACTATCCAAAATATATTATTCGTAGCATATCATTATAGGTTCCCTAAAAAGAAAAGACACTCATCAGTCCTACATTTGTAACTAGATTTGGTATTGTTAGTTCCCCTCCCCCTGTATTGTAATCTACTTCTTTAAACAAAATTGTTGTTGTTCCTGGAAAGGTGATCTGTGTTTTAACAAGCTGTGCTTTTTTTACAGATCCCCACCTCTTTTCCAAATGTGTTAAAGTCTTTATAACTGTTTTATTGTTAATGAATTTATTCTAGTTGACGATGAACTTGTTGTTACTGTTCATGAATGTAATGTTTTCATGCAAGTGGAAAGAAAGAAAGAAATCTTGAATCTCTTGAATCTTTGTGACAACAAGACATATAGTCATTTTGTGCGTTGAAACAAAATGATGAGAAAGTTGTCCACTACTGGGTCACAGTGCCATTACCGGTTCAGCCAATTCGAAGTGCCCATATCAAGAGTTACAACTTTTAAAACATAACTTTCTTATTTGTGTCCAACTTTATTCAACTTTCAAATGTCTCTGATTTGTCTGCTTTCTTTTAGAACAGATGTCTATCAAGGTTAGATTATCCTTAAACAAATAAAATCCTATTTAGAAGGGAAAAAACTGTTGTTAATTTCTTCCAGAAGTATGGTTAGGTGCTTGAACAATCATTTCCCCAGTACTACCATAATGTAAAGATAACATAAAAGGGGTTATTCATGTATCCATTACCGATTCACCTATCTATAGGTATATTCCTGTTTTACCATTATGCTTGTCATTGTTCACAGTACAAATTCAGGTCCCCTTTTGCTGATTCATGTAGAAAGAAATAAAAATCGCTGCGCCTTGATATGAAATGAGTTTTTGTTCGGATATGTTAATGTTCTCCGTCTGTATTTGTTTTGACTTGATAAGTAGGCAAACTTTTGGTTGAGAGGAAAGACGGTGGGGGAGAGAAAGAGCCAGAGAGAGAGAGAGAGAGAGAAAGAGAGACCAGCTGGCTACACAAGCTTTGCGTTCTTTTAATAAATCCCTCCACTTTGCCTAGCTGACAGTGCACTTCTGGAAAAATGGGAGGGAATTGTATTTCTATGCAAGGTTTATTAACATATAACATATATATATATATTATCCTGAAGGTCCGTAATTCTAAAACGCAAATTGCTGAAAGTTCATAATTCCGAAAATGCAATAAACTTTGTCACACCAAAAAACGATACACGGTTCTAGATCATTTTTGGAATTACTAACCTTCGGATTTATGAATCCTATTTCTTTTTCAGAAATATGTAACTTTGAAATGACCCTTTGGAACAACCAACCTTCAAAATTATGAACCTTCGGCGGAAATTTGTTTTTATTTTTTTATTTTTTTTATTTTTTGATGTTTTATAGTTGATATTTTTTTGAAAGGGTATGACAGAAATAATAATCTTGAACCTGAATCTTGAATCTATTGATCTAAATTGACGTAGAAATGTAAAATAAAACCTATTCTATCACCAAAAAAATAAGAAATGTTGACAGTTAGGCCCAATTCATGCCTCAAGGCTCCGTCCAAGTTTTTAAACAGAGAATTGAAAGTGGGGTAGACACAATTTCTAGTGAGCCCTGTCCGATAAGTTCACTTTTGCAGAAAACGATATTTGTATTTGTGTTTCTTAGAAAACTTCTTCACATGGTATATGAATATTTGTTTCAAAATACATAGGCATAATAATTATTACAAATATGGAAACAAATACACCCTACCCGCACCTCCAGTTAAAACTCAGACGAGTATTTTGGAGGACCAACCAACCAAGAACCAAGAAGAGAAATCTTTTGAAAGATAGATGGAAACAAAAATTGAACATGTATATATTCATGAAATACTTCAAAGTAGATTATGATTAGGCCTATATAGACTATGTGAAGAAAATGACAAACGTAATTCATAGAAAATCTTTTGTGTTGACAATTTACCTACATGCATATTGCATTAATTATGCCAAATTATATATTGGTGAATCTGATAGCACTGATAATAATGTAAATGATATTGTAACTTTTTTTTTGCAGGGGGGGGGGGGGGGGTACATTTCGAATGGTCAGAAACTCATTCTTTGATTGTTGCTATATTTGTTATGTCGCCCTCTATAGTACTTTTCCTGAAATTTAGCGCCAACACGAAAACGAAATCCTCGAACACATCCTTGGAGAAAACGAGCTAAATAAGCTATATATTAACAATTATGCCTCGAGAAATTATTACCTTACAGCTTGGACAATGCGGGAACCAGAGTGAGTATGATAAAATGTGAATTTCAAAGGGGAGAAAGTGGCTGTTGATTACGTGACGTGAGCGAGGAATATAAATTACATCGGTCCCAGACGCTCATTATGATGTTGTGATATGTAGACTGTAGTATCTATAGTATTTAGTAGTACTAGTAGGGTGTCTGATCGCGCACCCAATGTTGTGTGCTAAAACCCTTCCCATAGTCTTGTACGCATCCCTATGTGGTCTACGTGCATTGCGCGCCATGCAAAATTGGTCAATGATTTTATGAAAAAATTTGAAATTCAAACCTTTATAACAAATGATCCTGAAGGTGAAACTCAATAAATGAGGTGTCATATTATTAGTAGGGTGTCTGATCGCGCACCCGATGTTGTGTGCTAAAATTCTTCCCATAGAGATTACACGCATCCCTATGCAGTCTACGTGCATTGCGCGACCATGCAAAAAAAAGTCAATTTTTTTTTTTCAATTCGAGATTCAAACCTTTATCTGTTGTGATCCTGAAGGTGATCCTCAATAAATGAGGTGTCATATGAAAGAGCAGGTGAATTCCAATATTTCTAAAGGGGCGTAGCCCCCGAAATTCTAAAAATATCTTGGTCAAAACAGCAATTGAAACATTGTGTCCTGGCTAACTCTGAGGTTTGTCACTTTTGAGATATGACGCCCCGATCGATAAGTAGTCCCAGTCCTAAGGAACAATTCTATGTGCTTATATTTTCGCTAGCCCCCAGGGATCACAACTGATAACAGTTTAAAAATACCCTTCTCGCTATTTGGTGGATCAGCTAATTAGGAGGCGTGCGCTCCGCTCAGTCCAAACCATGGTTACATCGCGTAACATCTCCGCGTACGAACGAAACCCCAACTTCAATTACACATTATAGTGAAAGAAAGTATGGGTGGCCATTCCCGGCATAGAACCCGGAAGTGAATACACGTTATAGTCAATGGCAATATCGCGGAGACATCTCCGCGATATTGCCATTGACTATAACGTGCATTCACTTCCGGGTGTATTGTGCGACGAACGCTAACCATACTAGTCAATGGCACATGTCGCGGAGACAGCGTAGCTCAAGCTGCAAGTCGCGGATTGGCTTAGCAGCATGCGTACGATATAATGCATACGCTTGCATATCGCGCGATACAGCTGTTTGGCTAAATTTAGCAAAACAACATCACTCTGCGTGGACGTCTTTTTCGTCGATTTTGACCAAAATAATATGAATATACCAGCGTTTTGGAGGGGCTGTAACTTTTGATAGAAACATCGGTGAGACTTGAAATTTGAAATGTATTATTCTGATAACATTTTTGATTCAAATATCAAACAAAAATGGTGAAAAACGATCCCAAATTGAAAATTGAAAAATCGTTCAGACACCCTATTATTAGGGAGGCCAAGGTATGTTACAATGTGTGTGCTTTCACCAAGAAGGTTTCTGCCATGGGGCTGTTACTTATGCACTATTGGAGACCAATTTGGATAGCCTACGTAAATGTGATCTTTTTAGTTTTGATGGGCTGATTAGATTTTTGTTTCATGATTTCTATTGGATGAGAAGAATGACATTGTTATCTTTCATTTCATACTAAACTTTTTATGATTTATGTTTTTGGCGGTTTGTTTTGCTGCACTGTTTCACAAGAGCCGTGTTTAGTGCCATTCTGTTCCCTGATCCTACCTACAGGATTTGAAAAAAAGTATCTAGACCGATTGGTTAACATGTGAATTTGCTTTTGGTGAAATTTCAGCAAAATCTAACGATTAGAAATGTGTTTTTTTTAATGAGGAATGTGAAAATGTCATGCAAAAATGACGGCCCGATTAGCGTTTTTTGTGTATTTACATACATTTTGGGGTAATTTTATGTCATGAAATAGAATCTTTCGGTCACATTTGAGATCACAACTTTTGGTTTAAAAACAAAGGAAAACAAAGCAATTAAATACATGATTTCCGGGCATTTAAAATTGGCATAACTTTCTTATTACTGGGGCTATTATGATGAATGAGGCATCAAATAAAAGGTCTTATCAAGCTCTGTCGAATGGCATAAAGCAGGAGCTTGAATTCTGAGATTTAATTTTTTTGTAACATCCCTACAATGCCCGGGCGTAAGGCTTCTACGCCTACGATTTGTGCGCTCGTCGTCCACTTCAAAAAATTAGCAGAGCGAAAAAAAATGATGTAAAAATAAAAATTGATGAAAATAAGAAAAGAAAATACAATGATACATTTCACAACATACCTATAATCACGGATCTGTAACAGTCTTTCACCATTTGTTGACGATCTTGCAGATTTTGACGTTTTTTAATCCAATAATTGTTGTTGCAGACGACCATGACGCGCTCGCACCACTGACTAAGAAAATCCTAGAGGGCGTAGAGGTTTGCTCACTAAAAACCTTCTCATTGGCAGAAGGTAGACCCTAAAAATATGGGATCTGTTTTGAGTAAAGAACTTTTGATAGAGATCAACATTTCAGATGTTCACAATTGCCACTTCTAACAACTAGAAAATATAAAGAAAAAAGATTATATCTTTTTAAATACAGATTTTTACAAACTGAACATTCGAAAGTAGATAGAGTATGATGTTTCTGTCAATCTTGCGTTGGTTTGAGCCCTATAGCTACAGCCATCTCAAAATGAGAAGAAAAACTGTGAACAGTGGTCTCATTGTTCTAGCCAAATATGTAGGTCTTGCGACATCATAATATGAATATGTATGAGCTCCGGTCATATCGCGCGCCAGACAAATCTCTCGTAGTCTCACACACAGTACCTTATTCTCACAGCACTCTAGACTCGAGTGTCGAGCTCGTGCAGTAAATCATGCATAAGAAATTTTAAAAAAAGATATTTCAGTAAAAAATGTCTACGTGAGCAGTCTATACTTCAATTGAGAAGTTCGGTTGAAAAGACATGATTGGATGATGTGTTGTCACGTATAGCCGGTCGAAGAAGAAGAAGGAGAGAGAGAGAGAGAGAGAGAGAGGGATATCCAGGTAGCTAGGGTACGGTACGGTGCATGCATCATTACGCGTATTAAATAATGTGTTGTGCATTGTGCTGATTTTGGAGGTCGTTCTTGTTGATTGTACAGTAGATCTCCGACTGAAATCATAAGGAATACTCATGAGGAAATCAAATTATTGGAATACACATCTAAGGTAAATATCAATGAATTATATCTATTTCTTTCCTGCCAATTTTGATATCTCTTCTTCATTTTTGAACCATCGCCTTCGGCTCGTAGTAGTAGAAGATGTAATCGTTCGCACATTGATGGCTGGATTTCAGCCTGCATCGGGGCTTGCCTGTGTCGGTGTGTACGTGTGTGCGAACTGCGACCGATTCAAGGCTAGCCGCTGTTGAGTGATTGCACTTTCGCGCGAAGTTTTAAACTTCATCATGAACTTTGTCCGGACAATGACACGCCCATTCCCTCGGGCCTGTCTAATTATGAACGTAATTTTGCGACATGAAATATAATTGTTTCAAGGCTCTTACGTACGGCCAGGCGTAGAAAGAAGCTCATAGGAAATAGCTGGATATCTCCTATTTTATGGAACTTCTGGAGTCGGCAGATGGGTGAGTTGTCTTAGTGAAATAAAATGCTTTCTTTTAATCTTTGTTTTATTATAAACAAATTAGTAATTAAAAAGTTAGATTTGGGCATTGGCCTCCCTAGTCATATGAAACTTGAAAGAGCAGGTTTTTCTCCATATTCACCATAGGGGGCCACCCCCAGAATTCTAAAAATATCTTGGTCAAAACAGCGATTGAAATGTTGTTTGCATCCTAGCTCCAAAATTTGCCACTTTCCTGAGCTGCCGCCCCGCGGCTTAAGTAGGGCTAGACGTAAGGATATCATCCAGGTCCTTTTTTTTTCGCTAGCCCCAAGGGATCATTTGTTACAACGGTTTGAAAATACCCTTCCCACATTTTTGGAATCAGCTAATTAGGGAGGCGTGCGCTCCGCTCAGTCCAAACCATGGTTACATCGCGTAACATCTCCGCGTACGAACGAAACTTGAATGAAAGTATGGCTAGCCGTTCGCGCTAAAATACCCGGAAGTGAATACACGTTATAGTCAATGGCAATATCGCGGAGACAACGCACGTTGTCTCCGCGATATTGCCATTGACTATAACGTGTATTCACTTCCGGGTATTATTGTGCGTAATGGCTATCCATACTAGTCAATGGCAAATAGCGCGGGGACAACGTGGCTCAAGCTGCAAGTCGCGCATTGGCTTAGCAACATGCGTACGATATGCATACGCTTGCATATCGCGCGATACAGCTGTTTGGCTAAATTTAGCAAAACAACATACTCTGCGTGTACGTCTTTTTCGTCGATTCTGATCAAAATGCTATGAATATTGCAGCGTTTCGAAGGGGCTGTATCTTTTGATAGAAACATCGGTGAGACTTGAAATTTGAAATGTATCATTCTGATTACATTTTCAATTCAAATATCAAACAAAAATGGTGAAAAACGATCCCAAATTGAAAATTGAAAAATCGTTCAGACACCCTATTAGTAGTCTAGAGTCTACCTGTATTAAAGTTGTAACTTTTCTTTTTCGCCTTCTAGTATAAGCCTTTGGAGCTCACCAGCAGAGACTAAATAAAGTGCTCAGAATAGATTACATATACAGTAGGGGTGCTGGTCTGAAATTGAGGGTTGTTCGCATGAAGGGGGATTGTCTTTGTAAACGCGAACGTCCGCACTTTTGCAGACGTTTCTTATTTCCAATCCGCGCGTTGGCGATGTAAAAAACTGATTCCGCAATGATTTTCTTGATGCATTTTACATTGAATTTGTACAGAGACTTTCACGTTATGAGCGATAAATCCTTGGGAAGACGGACAACCTAAAAGTAGACAGTGAACTGGAGTTATTTTCTTACGCAGAATCTGTTTTTATTGCATCGCCTGCGCGTGGTTGGGGAACCCGAAACCCGCAAAGCGCCGATGAAAAAAACATCCACGAAACGATCGGATCCTTATTTTTTAGGATGCAATTTGTCCGTGTTTACAAGGATATCCTCGTTTATGCAGACAATCTCCATTTTCGGACCAGCGCCCCTACTGATGAAGGAAATTAATTGACTGTTTGACTTTGAAATTTAATTTCTTTGACTTTCTGCCTGCATTGCTGCTATATTTAGCTTTTATTATCGTGTTACGATTAACGTTCCGGCACTTCCGGGCATCGTTTCACAAAGCCGTCATAATTTCAATGTCTTTGACACCCCATTGAAAATGAGATGTGTGTTAAATTTGATACATGCATTTCAATGGAATTTCAGGGAACTTGTAGAGTAAAGGACCCGGTTTTCGGCCACTTACTTAAGAAAAAATCCTATTTTTTGGACTCTTTACTTCCTATTTATTATCATTTCTTGTTCAAATCATGAAGTAAATATTATTATTATTTAAACAAAAAAAGAATCCCAGAAATTTTTTTCACTGTTTTGGAGCCGGTTATCGGCATAGCGAACCAGTTTTCGGACGCATGTACAAAGTCAATAGGAAGCGCTCGCGCGCGCCGTGCGTTTCCGCGCTGATGTATAGCACAAGCGGGCGGAGCAGGTATCCCACGCCGGAGCTCCCGGGTGCTCGCCTGGCCGAAGACAGGCACAGCGGTGATCGGAAGTTGGAATCTGAATTAGACAGACATATTGTGTGTGCGTGGCGGGGTCCGGCTGCATTGATTTAATACATGCGATGAGATACTTTTGAGCTTGCGACCAACGCTCAAAATACACGGGGGCGGTGGGCGATTCGCCCCCGTGAGCTCCATAATCGCCCCCGTCAGGTTGCTCACGGGGGCGGTTGCAAAATTAAAAATCGCCCCCGTGGAATTATAAAATAAAGATTATCTTTTCTGATATAACTTTAACATAATATTGAGTTTCAATTTTCAAACCTTAAACCAATGAAATGGAACTTAGATGGCGCTATCTCTCCCATCTCTATGATTATTACCGATACAAAAAAACGGAAGCTCGCACTATATTGAGCGGCCGTCAGCAGTGGCTATATTGCGCCGGTAGTACAGGTTTGCACGCTGACGCCCAATATCTGCTGGAGCTGGAGACGATCACGCAAAGACTGAAATATGCAGAAGTTTTTCGTTGTGAAAAGTGTGAATCCTCTGAAATCTGGTGATTCTAAAAGACCAGCAAATTATGTACCTCGACCAGTAAATCAATATCAAGAAGAAGAACAAGACCAAAGATGTTGCAGGGGCGGATCTAGGCGGTTTACGGGGTTTAACCCTCCTACCCCCCCCCCCCCCCCCCCCTCCCCCTTGGGCTGCCAAGTGAAAATGTGATGTGCATAGAAAAATGACATCATGTGTCCAGACCTACACAGTATAGATGTCAGTAGATGCCAGGAAAGCATCACTTACGGGGGTTCAAAATAGCACCAAAAAATCGCCTCGCCGCTTCGCGGCTCGTGGACGATGCTCCGCATGTTAGTAGATGTCAGGAAAACATCACTGTCCTACGGGGGTTCAAAATAGCAACAACAAAAATCGCCTCGCCGCTACGCGGCTCTTTGACGATAAATAAATGATAATAAAAAAAAAAAAGGAATTTAGGAGTTTCATGGGTACCAATTCAATGGAAATTTGTAATAAAATAAGAGCCCCCGTCAGCACTAAAAGAGCCCCCGTGAGAAGGCTCACGGGAGCTCTTTTTTGGGGGGAAGAGCCCCCGTGGACAAAAAATTAATTTGAGCCCTGCTTGCGACCAACACAAAATCGGGCTCTAAATCTGAAAAATACTTGAAATAAAGCTCATTTTATGGTACCCATATTTCTTACATACACGCGTAAGAAACTCGATTTTTCAGATTTGGGTAGCGGGACCGCCGATTACATCGCTAAAATGTGATATTTTAGGATATATTTTCCATTGCAAATGTGGTTCTTCAGTGACTCTGGCATGGTATGGTATGTGTGGGATATGTGATATGCTATTATGCGATGTATTTTAAAGGGATTTTACCATGCATCCAATGGATCGGCCAAAAACTGGAGCTGTCCGATTACCGGCTCCTTTACTCTAGTTGTACTCATGAGTGATTTTTTTTCTTCCGATCTTTTTCAATTTTTAACATTCAATGACATGAAAATAGATTTAAACATGGACTAGACCTACAACAACTTCAAATGAGAGAATTTTATCCTAGATATGAGTGATTTCAGGTATTGGAGAGCTCAAAATTGTCAAATTTTGAAGGCAGATTTAAAGGCACTGTTTAACAATGTTTAACACCATATCACAGACACTGATAACACGTACGGCCGTGCATCTCAGATTTAACATTGTTAACGATGCCTTTAATTTGTCTTGTTGTTCCAATCTCTAGTTGGGATGGAGTTCTGGAAGCAGCTGTGTCTGGAGCATGGCATCAGCCCTGAAGGGATCCTGGAGGATTTTGCCACCGATGGAACTGATCGGAAAGACGTCTTCTTTTATCAGGTAATAAGTCTGGGCCAGCAATCCTCGTTTCTTGTCACTGCCTGTAGGAAAGCAAGATCTTTTGCTGCTGCTCTGTTCTAGGCCATATTGGTTTTTTCATATTTTCTGAACAATTCTTAAGGCTTCCGTCTGGCACTTATTGTTTTGGAATCAGCACCCTCGAATTGACAAAACACCATAAAAAACATCATAAATATTTTGTTTAAAAGGTTTGGGCCTGTTCCTATAGTGCCTAGCTTGAACTATAAATGGCCATTAGAAGCTTGAGGTGACCAGCTCTCTCACTCACATAAGAACAATGACATTCCACGCCTTTTCAGGGATGCATAGATTAACATTTACTAGTGGAGTCTTGTATTCCTCTCATGTCTTGCAAATTGCCCCTCCTGATGCTGTATTATTATAACGTTGGATTTATCACAGGTTAAAGATTTGATTTGTGCCAGTACCTCACCTAGGTGGAATGTGGCAAATTTAGAGTAATGTCTTGTGACTCTTGTCAAAGGACACTAGAACTGCAACAGGGATATATACCATTTCGGACATTTAATTGTTGAAAGATTTTTAAAAGCCTGTTTTATGTCTTTTTTACATGGAAAAAACGGTTGGGAAAATTCTAAAATGGTTGGGAGAATTTACTGTTAGAGGATGTTGCACAGTGACGCCTTCAAAGAAAACCATAAATATCTCTGTGGTTTAAGAATGTTTTCAGGCTTTTTTGCATGTTGGAGGGTAGTACAGTAGGAGGAATATAATAAGTAACATTTCATATAAAAAATACACAGTATTTTCATCAACCTTCACCAATGTTACTGAGTCACTTTAAGCTATTATACTACTAATTTTATTTCTGTCATTATAGGCTGACGATGAACACTACATCCCTAGAGCAGTCCTGCTAGACTTGGAACCCAGGGTTATTCATGGAATCCAGAACTCTCGATATGCTAATTTGTACAATCCAGAAAATATTTTCATCTCTAAGGATGGCGGTGGGGCAGGAAACAACTGGGCATCAGGCTATTCACAGGTTTGTATTGGTGTTTGGTTGGTGTTTTCGTGAGATTCCAGCTGCTATAAAGAAATTCATATTTCCAGAGACGCCAAGTTCAAAGATCGGCAATGCGTGACATTTTCATGATTCGCGCACTTGCGAGGGTATAACACACGTATAAGGTATACTGTTTTTTTCAAAATCTAGCTCGCGCGTTGTGCGTAAGAGCATTTTCAGACCCTCGAAATGCGTGATACTTGGTAGCTCTGTATTTCTGTACAGTGGCTGAGATATAAGTTTACTGTGCACTCAGGGATGCCACTTATCAGGCAAAAGCCTGAATTCGGCCCTGGCAGTTTATTTCAGGCCATAGAAAAGTCCTTTTTAATGTACAAAATAGTTGATTCTAGGTGATTTTCAGACCCTCTGATCAATTCTAAGTGGTATCCCTGTGCACTATATTTCTGCAGTGAATACTAATGTGTCCATATGATTTTGTGTTAAAGTCTATACTTAATTAGTTTTGCAGCACTTGGCTTATTTATGTTATTGCCAAAGATCCCTGGGAGTGCTTGGGTAAGACACATTTAATTTTTGACAGATCTTTAATTGTATTCATAAGTATGCTGTATTAGTATTTTATTTTGTATTATTGCTTTGCAGGGTGACAGAATGATCATGCACAAAGAGTAAGCAACTGTGAGAGGAGATAGTTGATATCATATAATTGAAGTTTTGTTTTTACAGGGTGACAAGCTCTGTGAAGAAATATTTTCACAATAATTTCATTTTTTTTTTGCAGGGTGAAAGACTGTATGAAGAGGTATTTGACATCATAGACAGAGAAGCCGATAACAGTGACAGTTTGGAGGTAAGTTGATGGGAATTATTTAATTCTTTGCAGATCTCTTGAGATCATTTATTTCCGGGTCACTTCATCTGTATTTTCAGAGCATCTCTCCCATTCTCAATCTACATCCTTCACTTCTCCTTGTATCTACTTTTCTCATGCTCTCCCTCCCCCATCTTTCATGATTTCCCTCCTCCATCTCTCAATGTGCCTGTCAATACTCTCTTCCTATTTGTAACGAAAAAAAATATTGTGAGAGTACCGCACAATATTTTGTCACTATCAGACCTACTATATTACTGCAGCGAATCTATTGATAGCATCTGAGTGACAACTTTGACATTCTGCAGCTGAAAGTGTCTGTATTGTTTCAGAAAGACTCGCTTACATGTATCTGATCAATGTTTTATGTTTCCAACAGAGTTTAAGTATGTCATATAGGGACAGGCTCAGCTACATGTATCTGATCAATGTTTTATGTTTCCAACAGAGTTTAAGTATGTCATATAGGGACAGGCTCAGCTACATGTATCTGATCAATGTTTTATGTTTCCAACAGAGTTTAAGTATGTCATATAGGGACAGGCTCAGCTACATGTATCTGATCAATGTTTTATGTTTCCAACAGAGTTTAAGTATGTCATATAGGGACAGGCTCAGCTACATGTATCTGATCAATGTTTTATGTTTCCAACAGAGTTTAAGTATGTCATATAGGGACAGGCTCAGCTACATGTATCTGATCAATGTTTTATGTCCCTAACACTAGCGCGCTTTCAAAAACACGATGGAAGGCAAAGACGACGGTAACGCGAGCGAAAAAGCAATCTGCGCATGCGCAAACCAGAATTTCCTCTGTCCTGTTGATTTTCCCTAAACACGAAAGAGCTGTATCCCCGTAAATCTCCCGTCGTGTTTGCAAAAGTGCTCTAATATTTTGTACTGAGCCATAGAGTGACAGGCTCAGCTTCATGTATCTGATCTATGTTTTATTTTCTTTACAGGGCTTTGTATTGGCCCATACAGTGACAGACTCGCTTACATGTATCTGATCTATGTTTTCCGTTCTCTATAGGGCTTTGTATTGGCTCATTCCATCGCTGGAGGAACCGGGTCAGGTATGGGATCCTACATCCTGGAGAAGCTCAATGACAGGTGAGATCACTTTGATGACATCATAGGGTCAAAGGTTACATACACATTGCCTTACAAATATTTGGTAATATTATAATGATATTATTCCGGATTTATATAGCACTTAATATACCTCAACAATGTCTCTAAGCACTTCACAGAAAATACTATCAAACCCTAAACCAATGAAATGGAAGTTAGATTAGCGTGCAGGATTTCTCGCTCAAATTTTACGGTGTCTCTACGCCACCATATTGTAATCAAAATGTACCAAAACCATACAAAAAATTTGTATTACCTTTAAAAGTTACTTTTAAAGTTACATTCTAACATGTAATTTTGCGTTTTTCTGTCTTTGTTTCTGTCTCTTCCTACAGGTTCCCTAAGAAGTTAATCCAGACCTACTCTGTGTTTCCTAACCAGCAGGAGATCAGTGACGTTGTTGTCCAACCTTACAACTCCATGCTGACTTTGAAGAGACTTACCCAGAACAGTGATTGTGTGGTAAGCTCTATCAAGGTTTCAAGAACACTGATCTGACTATAAGAATGTACCTTTAAAGAGATGGTTTATTGATTTCAAACTTGACTGAATTTGGTATCATTGCAATCGAAAAATTACACTGAGTAAAATCATTACATTTGTGTAACTTGTACATTCGAGCGAAATTTATAAAAGTTGATTGAACTTGACGAAAAATCAACCCACGCAACGCCCCTAAAACATCGTAAGTCAGCTGATTTTCGAAGTGACATCACAATATGAACAGCGGGCCGCTCAGCTGAAACGATTGACGACGCGAGTTGCAGTTTGCGTGCGATTTGCATTGACTCTCGAGTACCGTACCCATTTATAACTAACGCTGTTTACCTTCATCAAAATCCCCTGGAAATATGGATATGGACGAAAACATACTTGAGTATACTCCAGAAGGCTCCTCCATGGCATTGTTTTGGTTCTTAATCTGACGTTAGTCTAGATAAATGGTATATAACTTCCAAAAAGCGATGGAATATAATTGTCGATGTAGCGTTCAAGTTTCCCTGTGCATGCGTACTCTGTGCATGTACTATGTGTGCAATACACTGACCTCTATATGCATGCATCACATCTATAGCGCAGCTTGCTAGCCAGCCTAGCCCGTAGCCCGGCGCTCGAGCTAGCCGTGAATCGCGAACCGGACTGATCTGTTTCTCTCGGTTTATCAGGGTCCTATACGACTTAATTTATCAAAAATGTAAATTAATCAGCCTAATCACACATTTTTGTAATGAATATCTGGACAATTCTATGTAAATTTGTCGCCTATTTCACTCCAAAAGAGTCGTTAGGTCAGTATGCAAAATGTCCTTTGCCTTCCCAGATCAGACACATACACGCTGAAGTGCCCTCAGAATATGTGATTATTTTCCCGATTTTTATGCTCAAATGTGACGGAAAAATAAATAAAAATCAAACAAACATTTGTAGAAAGTATCATTTATTCAGTGTATCTCATTCAAAATGCCAAAAAAGAGGAAATATCACCACTGGCGGTTAATATAAAAACAACGTTAACCCATATCTGAAAATTGCAATGGGTATCCAACATTGTCCCGAATGTGTGATGTAGGTTGTTCATATTGTGACGTCATAGTTTCGCATGTAAAATAACGCCGTCAATTCACTTAGTGAGTGGGTTCAGGAAAGGGTCACAAAATTGCATTTAATTTATTCCTCACAACAGTGAGGGCTTCAAAAGTACTTTGCTCAATTTGTTAATGTTCTCAGCAATCTGTAGAGGTGTAATTTGCCCATTTTCCACATTTCAATGAACCATCTCTTTAAAGTGACTCAGTAACATTGTCTCAGATTCTGAAACAAAATCCTGGATTTAGCTTATGCCGCAATTATAATTATAAACCTTTAGGTCAGTCAGGAATCCCATGACTTTTACAAGCTGATCGCCTGTCTGATTATCAAGATATTTATGATTGAAAATTGGAATTTTATTTTTAATTATCCAAACGGTTTTTATAACACTACAGTCTTTTGGAAAAAATGAGTATGGTAAAACCGGTCACTCAACGATTTTTACTTTTTTTGGCACTTCATGATAATTTTGAAGCGCCATTTTTTAGGGCTTCAATATTGCATCATATCACAGACACTGATAACACGTAGGGCCTAGGGCTGCGACGTGTAGTCGAATGCTCGAGTACCCGCACGGTTGACCACTACTCGGGTACGATTTCTCGTACCCGAATATTCTGCCGCAAAAAAAAAATAAAAAAATAAAAAATCTGTCCAGGGTGGGTGAGCGGCGGCCGCTGGCATGGTGCCGTCAGTAAAATGTTTTCCAACTCAAGCACTGTCAAACTCACCACTCAGAAACTGGGACCAAATGTCTGGATTTCTGTTTGGACTTGGAGGAAAATGGATTATTCTACCATCTTTGGTTTTTAAAACAGCATTGTTTACTGTTATTATTATTATTAAATCGGCGCCTTCAACTGCAACTCGAAGTAAAATTGCATGCGTTTTCGGCGACGTGGGATACTGCCCAAGTGGTATGGTGGTAGCAAAAAATCAACAAAAAAAATCAAAAAAAAAATCAAAAAAAAAAAAAAAAAAAAAATCAAAAAAATTATTAAAAAACATGGCGTCCGAATACTCGAGTATTCGCTTGTGAGCCTGGGAGTGTACTCAGGTACCTCATTACACTGTTGTGCACAGCCTTAGTAGGGCCACCATGCATCTCAGATTTAACATTGTTAAACAATGCTTTTAAGCTAACATTGGCAGGGATGCCAGTTTTCAGGCAATAGCCTGAATTCAGGCCCTGTTGAGTTATTTTCAGACCATAGTTTAGGCTTTTTTGTGTACAAAATAGCTCATTCTAGGTGATTTTCAGGCCCTCAGATCAATTCTAACTGGCATCCCTGCTTTGGATGTTTGATGATGCTTTTTTTTTTTTTCAATCCCAACATTCTGATTCTTATCCCATTATCTTTGTATTCTAGGTTGTACTGGACAACACAGCTCTGAACAGGATAGCTACAGAGAGACTTCATCTTCAAAAACCAGACTTCTTACAGATCAACCAGATGGTAAATTTGACTCTTAAATACTCAGCCATTGTCTGTTATTGTGAAGAAATGATACCTGGAAAGCAAGTTGTTTGAGTGGTAGCTAACCAATCAGTGATCCAATTTGTAGAAAATAAAATAATCATATAGTATAACAAGTTATGTTTATTATTATTATTACTTTCAATATTATTATCATATTCTTTTTTTGAGGGATGTTGATTACGGTTTTGTTTTTTGATGCTGAAGTTGTCCATATTGTTAATTCAAATATTCAAGTATGTCTTTAAATATATCCTGTGCAAAGAAATACATTTCTTCTGTAAAGATTATGTAAAAGGTGTCGTGTATTGGAAAATCCTGATCTGCATTTATTGAACAAAATTATTATCGTGTTGAAACCAAATGCTCCAGGAAGAAGATATTTTTCATCAAATTCACACCTTTTGACATTCCTTTGATCCGTTACACTGTGCTTTGGTAAATTAATTGTTCTGGGCCATATCTGCTATTTTGCTATATCTTTGCATACCGGTATGATTTATTTGTACCACTGTTTTTGTTGATTATGAAATACAACATTCTTACTAATCTCTACTCTAGGTATCGACCATCATGTCCACGAGCACGACCACGCTGAGATACCCTGGCTACATGAATAACGATCTGATCGGATTGGTAGCCTCACTCATCCCCACCCCTAGACTGCACTTCCTCATGACTGGATACACCCCTCTTACTCTAGGGACAGATACAAAGGTAAATAATAATAATGTAGTACCGGTAATCATATTGAATAGTTTTATAGTGCTCATATCCACCTCACAACGTGCTAAAGGCGCTCCATCATCATCTTCACCACCATTATCAATACCATCATCACCATCATCATTATCATCATCATTACCATCATCATCATATTTAAAAATTAAAGGGGGCCTTTGGTTCTTTATAACAAAGCTCTTTTTTTATTGAATCTTCTTAAACAAAAATTGTGATTTTGTGATGTTCCTATTGTTCTACAGTGTAATGGTTTGAAATAAATGTCATCATGGGATGAAATGCATACTGACAGTATAAATACCATATTTTGGATCTTTTATGCAGTTCCTTACAAGCAATATTATTCATAACTCAACTCTGAGCCAGCAGGGCATTGAATTATACAATGTACATGTATTATAACACAGGGTTATTACCCTTCTCAGCAGATGATTCCTCCTTAATTATTAATAATAATCATAATCTAGATTTATATAGTGCTTAAATACCGTCTCTAAGCACTTTACATTTATTATTACCCCCGTCATTGGGATTCATTCACACACAATGTGCACCATCTCCACTCACTGGGGAGTATTCCTACCATATGGTCACAGTGAGGGCATATTGCAATAATTAACCCAAAAGCTTTTGTCGTCCTACCAGGTCCCCCTTTCTCTCCTGGCTATGGAGTGGCAAATGTAGATTAGGCAATGCCTTGCCAAAAGACATTAGTGCCATGCCGGGGATCGACCCCACGACCTTTGAATTTCAAGTCCAGTGCTTAAACGACTCAACCACATCACCTCTCATTTCTTGTCTTCTCCATAAAAAATTCCAGCTAGCAAGCGTCAGGAAGACGACGGTCCTCGACGTGATGCGTCGTCTGCTGCAGCCCAAGAACATCATGGTTTCCACCACGTTGAGAGATAAACAGAGCAGCCATTGTTATATCTCAATTCTCAACATCATACAGGGAGAAGTTGACCCCACACAGGTATATTTATTGACACTTTATTTTCTTTCATTTCTTCAAATTTCTAGCACAGAATATAGTGTATAATACATGTTTGCGAGGGAATTAGTGAATATGCACTGCACGCAGGTTAAGTCATAGTAGGATAATAAACAAGACTTCTCAAACCTTGCTTTGTGAATTCGGGCCATCAAGTTCATTGTCCGTTTCATTGAGAATTAAGCAAGTGCAGTGCATCTCACTACTGCACGAGCTAAAGACATGTATTATTTGTTTCATCAGATGAGTCTACAACATGAGTATAAAGTCGAGAAATTGACTGATGTTATCACCAAAATGTACTCCCTGTGCATATGGTAAAAATTAATGCACGCACACGTGATCCATTTCAAGGCTGCTCATTGGCTACATTCTTGAACCCATTTCATAAACAGGCATGACAAATATTCTTTTTAAATTAAAAACTAATGTTATTGGAGCAAATTACTGTAAAGGTGGGAATATCCCTGAGAACTTGTAGAGCTTCGTTGGAAAGCTCTGTTCATTGAAATGTGCTGAGCTATGAAGCTTGAAATACAATTCAGAAAAGAGGAATTTAGGTTGCAGTTTTGTTGTGTGCTGCAAATTATACAATCCAGAAGCAATTTCATGAATTATTCATGAAATTCATTAAGATAAAATTTACATACAAAAGCACGTACCAAATTTAATGGCGTCAATGGAAGAGACTAAAATGCCATGGATT
>JAVYIG010011203.1:0-62588 GCA_035222895.1 Strongylocentrotus droebachiensis | reverse complement strand
ATAGCGTTAAGATAGCGTCGATGTGAGAGGGTACCCGCTACTGATTTGTGGTCGATTTGCGACTGAGAAATCATCACGTCCGGGAAAACAAATTAGGGGCGCGAAACCGTAATAAGGTGACACTTGTCGTCTGCGTTTGTATCGGGAGCGAGTAACGAGACAACGATCCGCGTCTTCTACGGTTTGTTTGAATTGACATTGAAGATGGTTGACGTCATCATTAACGTGTGAGCTACCACGTGCGCCTAAACCTCAGTTTTAATCACAACACAGACCTAATAATTAGAGTACAAGTTTGCTACGAAAGCTAGTTTAAGGTCTAGTTATAGGATTGCATTCTTAAGAAATTGGCTTAAATTAATTCTGAATTTGTTATCATGAGGACGAAGGATTGTGTATAAAACTAGGATATAAACAAACTTGGGAAAAGCAGTTGAATACCATATTTATTGAAGATCTCAAATCTCCTTTGCAAATAGAGACCACGTGCTGTACCCGTTGCCAGGCGCGTACGCAGGGGGGGGGGGGGGGTTGAACCCCCTCCTTTAGTTTGTTTTAATGTGTGTATTATGTGTGTATTTTTTAGCAAACCCCCCCCCCCTTTGTGAAAAGTTATGCCAATGACCTTCCCCCCCCCCCCCCTACGGAGCAAAATTTCAAATTTTCAAATTTCGAGACCAAAAAAAAAAAAGTGTCCTCTTACCCCCCCCCCCCCCGCGTAATTCAGCGGCTGAATGAGTCGTTGCGAAATTTTTGGCCCGATTTCAAAATGTTAAACCCCACCCCCCCCCCCCCCCTTAAAAAATTCCTGCGTACGCCACTGCCCGTTGCACATGAGACGTCATTTTGATAGCGTTGAAAGCAATGTTTGCACTATTTACTTTTAATTCTCTCTGTGCACGATTTTCACTTGGAAATTATGCCACTCGTATAATGGGCGTTCAACGCATCCCTTGACCAAGAATTCATTACTTTTATTTTTTCATTACTCAGCTTCTATGCAATTTTGAAACAACAGAAATGACTGGTAGATATCCTTTATTTGTGGACTTGCGTTAAACTTTCATTTGATTCCGTAGGGAGAATTTATCGCTGACTTTAATTAGGACTCAAGATGAATATCTTTAAATCGAAAAATTATGCCTTCTCGACACCTTTTTCTGGTTCCAATTTTGATTGACTCAAATGTCAAAGGGAAATTAACCCATTGCGTATTGCGTATGATTAAGTTTGGTATTTGGCTTTTGTATCGTGAAACTCCTGGAAAGATCGGGCACTGGATAAGATATGAAGATTTGAAAATGAGGGTCTCACGTGACACAGGGCAGGCGCGTACGCAGGTGGGGGGGGGGGGGGGGTTGGGTGTTGAACCCCCCCCTTTGGTATTTTTTATGTGTGTATTTTCGAGGAAACCCCCCCCCCTTTGGCAATTAAAAACAAAAAAATTAACAACATTTTAATAAACAAAAAACAAAAAAACATTATACCAATGGCTGACCTAAAAAAATTGACCTTACCCCCCCCCCCCAACGGAGCAAAATGTCAAATTTTCAAATTTCGAGACCCCCCCAAAATAATAAAAGTGCCCTCTTACCCCCCCCCCCCCCCCCCAGCCCCCCCCCCCCCCGCTTATTCAGCGGCCGGCTGAGTCGTTTAACCCATTGCGTATGATTAAGTTTGGTATTTGGCTTTTGTATCGTGAAACTCCTGGAAAGATCGGGCACTGGATAAGATATGAAGATTTGAAAATGAGGGTCTCACGTGACACAGGGCAGGCGCGTACGCAGGTGGGGGGGGGGGGGGGTTGGGTGTTGAACCCCCCCCCCTTTGGTATTTTTTATGTGTGTATTTTCGAGGAAACCCCCCCCCCCCCTTTGGCAATTAAAAAAAAAAAAATTAACAACATTTTAATAAACAAAAAACAAAAAAACATTATACCAATGGCTGACCTAAAAAAAATTGACCTTACCCCCCCCCCCCCAACGGAGCAAAATGTCAAATTTTCAAATTTCGAGACCCCCCCCCAAAATAATAAAAGTGCCCTCTTACCCCCCCCCCCCCCCAGCCCCCCCCCCCCCCCCCCCCCCGCTTATTCAGCGGCCGGCTGAGTCGTTTAACCCATTGCGTATGATTAAGTTTGGTATTTGGCTTTTGTATCGTGAAACTCCTGGAAAGATCGGGCACTGGATAAGATATGTAGATTTGAAAATGAGGGTCTCACATGACACAGGGCAGGCGCGTACGCAGGTGGGGGGGGGGGGGGGGGTTGGGGGTTGACCCCCCCCCCTTTGGCAATTTTTTAAAAAATGTTAACAAAAATTTTAATAAACAATAAACAAAAAACATTATACCAATGGCTGACCTAAACAAAATTGACCTTACCCCCCCCCCCCCCAACGGAGCAAAATGTCAAATTTTCAAATTTCGAGACCCCCAATAAATAATAAAGTGTCCTCTTACCCCCCCCCCCCCCCACCCCACCCCCCCCCCCCTTGAAAAAATCCTGCTTACGCGCCTGACACTGGGAATCTCTGATTGTCAAGATGGACATGTTGGTGGAATGTCATACATAGGGAACTCTTTATCGATGACCCAACTACCTATCCATCCAGGCCGATGCCGATGGTGGACTCGCATTATTACCACAGAATCCGCGCTGAGCGTGCCATGACCGATCACAGTCTTCACGAGTGGAAGTACAGAGCAAGTGCAGAATGCAACTGTGGTCACTCAGATCACACCTTCTAGGCACATCATCAACTGGCAAGATTCCCAGGAGGCATCTAGGAACTCCGTTCTTGCGTCAAGTAACGCCCTTGCCTGGCTTTCCTACTTTGATTTGTCATACAATAAAGGACGACAATGATAATGACGATTAGGAAGAGGAAAAGAAGAAGGGAAGAGGAGGAACATTTAGAAGGCGGAGATTTGAGCCTGAGTCTCACTAGAGATACGACCAGTTGCCGACACCCGACAACCACTTGTCGGGTGTTGGTTGTCTGAGGTCGCAGAGAGGTTTTTGTCAGTCTGCAAACGGTTGTTATTTGTCTCCGGAGTATTTTACTCGGCTGGGGGTTCATCCTGCTGCATCGAAATCTGTATTGCGACCACGGGTAGGTAACAGTTCTCCAACTGATTGCCGACTGATCGCCGTCTGTTTCCCAGTGGTTGTCGACTATATCCAGACGATATTTGGTTGAGAGAATATCGGCATTTGATCTACTAAAACGATCTGTGATTAGTTACTGATTACAATCCACACGTTTTTTGAATAACAAAAACCAGGAAGGAATTTCCTTTTCAAGTTTGAAAATTATATTATTGACCATACTGCTTGTTCGCAAATTCAGTTTGTTTGATATTATTCTCGGAAGAAATTAGGAAAAAAGAGGCAATTTAATGTTACTTGATCAAATTGGACCATGCTATTCTGTGATTTTTTATTTATACAAAAACAACAACTATTTTTTTCTGCTGAAGCGGCCTGGTAAAAACACCAAATGTCAGTTCAAGATATAGATATGTTCTGATTTAATCATTGATAAATTTTACCTTTGCTACTGTTTCTTATTAGGATCTGGAAAAAATCCCTTCATATTATAATAAGGCACTTCGGAGAGGCACTTGTAAAAATAACCTCTAAATATCAAAATATCTTTTACACATTGGAAACGTCACACTTTGTGCAATTTAGAATAATCATTGCCAAAGTGAAAGAGTTGCTTCACGAAATGCTTTTGTTAGCCCTCTTGATAAAAATACTTCAACCCGTGTATCATGGAATGCACCGCCGATGCATGTATACATAATGATAACATCCCATCGGCAATCGATCTCCAACCAGTTGTTTATTATTGCCGATCAAAAGTCAACTAACAACTGCCAACCATTTACAAATATTGCCACGAGTGGTCGCAAACTACTTAACAAAAATCTCTGATTTAGGAACAATTGTTGTACGACATTCGGCAACCGATCGTCAAACTGGCCAGCAACTGATCGCCCATTATAGTTGTCGATGGTCGCAGCTATTTTGGTAATTAAGTAATGTTGATATTGATTTAGTGGGTTTGACCAATGAAATCATTTTACAGAACCCCCCCCCCCCCCCTCTCACATCACCACAATTAGCATGGCAATTACGTTCTACATCAAGACATATACTGTTAAATAACCAACGCTAAAATGTCAGGAATATGTAGGCGAAATTGTAAATTGATGTAGAAGATTCCACCCACGAAAATTTGATAAAATCATATTTTGCAGAGAGGCACGTTCTTTCAGACGTCGATCATGCAACCTCAAGGGTAGGATCTGTAAATTCGGTCGAAAATGTTTCAACCCCTGGTGAGCCCCCTCATTGCGAAGGACGAATCCAAGTTAAAACTTAATAAACACATTCCTCAAGCAATTTGATTTAATCCCACGATATTCATTCGCCGATGGCCGAAATATGATATGAGGATTCTGAATGGAAATTTCAATCGATTTGAACGAGGCTGTGGCGGTGGACCCCCCGCGTTCCTCTAGCACCGCTGCCACCAAGGCCCGACGAAAGTAGGTTAGAACACATTTTCTGATTTGGCGGGTATTGATTGCTTGGTGCGTGAGGCGTACACCGACCCCAGGCAATGTGAAAAACGATGTTTCCTTTTTCCGTCTTTCTCATCTAAAAGTCTCGACTGCAAAAAGAGGGATAATTCATTTTGTGACATTTTGGAGTCATGTTTCGCGTGGGTTTTATTTTTGTTTGATGAAAATGTTTATTTCCCCAAACGAAAGTAGTACAAATAAAAACTAAGTAAAAACAAATAACATTATTTAGGAAATAAATCAGTTACAAGGAAAAACTAAATTCGTACATTTTTCATTTTCATTCAAAGCAGTATACAGAAGAAAAAAAAATCATTCTACATTTTAAACATACCTGGTCAATTTTTTAAATCAACAATGCTCATGGGATAAAATAATAATACTCACACACAAGTCAAACAAACACACAACACCCTCACACACTCCATTTCCATTACACTCGCAGACACGCCCACCCTCTTTTGGAAAGAGGGTGGGTTGGACCCAGCCTCAAGGTATGTGAGGGAAAGAACAGTAATAATGATAATAATAACAATCATGGTAGTAATGCAGTGTAGATTGATCTATGTGTCACTGTTCTCTGTAAAATAATCCCATTTTTGAAAATGAAATACCGAAAAAAAATGGTCTTTTGCTTATTTTCTGTCTTTTTCTTTACTTTCCAACATCTGTTCTTGTATTTCATCATGCAAAGGAGGTCTATTTGTGTCTCTCAAAAAGTATTTTACTAATACAATTAGATAATTCAGCAATTGATTAATTCCTACCAGGGCTATTCTAATGCCAATATGAATTACTTTCCATTTTAATCTAATCTCTGTAGTTCTTCACTGCATTTTTACATTTCTTTATCTATTTGCATTAAAATAATAATAATAATAATATTCAGCTTTTATATAGCGCGAATCACAATTAAGTCTCTAAGCGCTTCCAAACTTGGATATTATTACCCATGTAAACTTGCATTTACCCATGTACCCTGTCCTCGTCATTTTCTCTTGTTAAACACTTTACAAAGCCTAAACATTTTTCATAATGTATTGCTGATTATAAATAATTAGTTAAAGAAGTTAAATTAAAACGTACTAAAGCTTTAAGAGGGGCTTACCATAACGAGCCACGTTTTTTAATAAGCCCCTCATTTTCGCATTTCACATAATATACTTAGCTTCAATTCTTAGTATTTTTTTTAAATAGTATTTTATTTATTTAATCACGGTTAAAAAGCCTGCTATCAGCTAGAAGCTGCTTTTCAGCAAGGCCGTGAACAACAATTGAACACAACAAGTAAATGAATACAACAATTGTGTTCAAACAGTCAAATCTGTAAATATGCGAAATAAATGAATTCGATTCAATTCAATTATATATTGGAAGTTACCTAAAATGATTTTTTACAAAAAAGGCATTTATTTATAGTGGTGTACAACTTTGAAACGATGGAAATGAGTGAACAAAGTAGCATACTTAATGCTCTGTGCTATGAGCTTCCCTTCTAATTCCAATTTCTGATCAAACGTCGGCAAAATTAATTTTGATATTTATTCCTGAAATTATTCGTCTCGTTGGTTCAACGACTAAAATTACTTTTAATTGCCAGAATTTCCGAATTGGAAGTTATTAAATTCTGCGATGATTATAAGCAATCATTTATGGTTTTTGCACCTGTGATAAGCGATGTTGGTGATAATTGCTTCGTTATCTGGTTATTGAGTGGGATTTTTTAGTAGCCATATTTTGTAAGTTTCTTTCATCAAACTCTAGGCTGTTGAAATAAATACGCTTCGAATACGATGAAAATACTGATCGCCCATAGCACATGTAATTAAAATCGTGCCACTTTTTGCGACCCATTTGGTCTCAGAGGCTCATGGCCTTACTTGGCTTAATAGACTAATGTGATATTTATATTACTCTTCACAGCTTTATACCTTTACTCCTGGACTATTATACACCAGGGGGTGTTTTACAAAGATCGTAAGTTGAACTTATCTCTAAGTTGGAATTAACAATTATGGAAAGCCGTTTAGCATCTAGTTATGTTTAGAGGCATAAAATGTTGATTCAAATCATTCATATTTTCTATTATCATGGAAATTTCATTTTCTTGAAGTGGAATTTTTGAAAAGTCCAATATACTTCAATTTTTGCGTTTTAATTTATTCTATTTTAAGGCTACAAATGAGGCCAGTCACCACGAAATGAGTCCAGTGACGCATTAGGCTCAATCGTAGTAATAGCGATGTATAGTGTGTAAATTGACCCACCTACCACATTTAAGATTTTTCCCAAAATCGACTTATTAATGTCTTGTAGTTTATGTGTCCAGAGCTTAGGTCACGAAAATATCTCCTTCTAACATTTTTTGGCAAATAATATAGGCTATGTAATCTGAAATTATCACGAAAATGATGCATATTTAAAGAATAAAGCACGATTTTGTTTATAAAGGCCAATTAGGTTTTTGTTCATATTTCTGGATATAATTTATCAATTTTAATGTGTGACCCCTTAATTTAAAGCTTACTTAATGTAGATTCATATAATACTTAAAAACAGGAATAGAAATTTTGACCAACTGGACTCATTTCGTGGTGACAGGCCCCAAATAGCTTTCCATAATGATTAAGTCCAACTTAGAGTTAAGTTCGACAACCATATCCATATCCGGCACACCAACTTCTCATTTGAACGACTATACTCCTCTAGAATACTATCCTTGAAGGTCAATAATGAGGATGTACCGCCCCCCCGCATTATAAAGGAGCACGCACTACTTCAAGATTATCATTATAATCAAAAATAATAATCTCGCAAAATCTCAAAACTGGATAGTTGATATTGGGGCAAGAAACATTATAAGCCCTTCTGAAAAGAGGCCGAATATATCGTATATATTATTTTTCCACATTTTGGGGTGAAATCTCCTTTATATGTTTATCAATTTCTCGATTTTCTTTTCCATGTTTCTCTACATGCTTGATATATTGATTCTGAGAGTACATTAGAGTTGACGAGGGTTATTGGAAAATTTCAAAACTGGATAGTTGATATTTGAGCAAGGAATATTATAATCTCTTCAGACAAAAAAAAAACTCTACATATCGTATGAATATTTTGCCTCACTTTGGGGGTGAAATCTCCTTTATATGTTTATCAATTTCTCGATCAGCTTTTCCATGTTTCTCTACATGCATTATATATTGATTCTGAGAGTATACGAGAGTTAACGAGGGTTATTGGATTCTTTCATAGTATTGTGCAGAGCAAAATGCATAACAATGCGAAGACGAGTCACTCTGGCTTGTATCATAACAAAATGTAATTGCAATACTGTAGATGATGAATATTAAAATGGGTCGCCCACGACTTCCAGAGCCAAAGGTCGTTATGAGAAAATCGCAATTAAAATGCTCATGTACTGTATCATCGGCTATACAGTTATATTTGAAACAGAATCAGAAACATTAAATATTTATGGAAACACACATTACTTTGTACTTTCTCTGTGCGTTTCATATCTCCTTATCTGACTTTGCCTCAGTCTTTCGTCTCCTCTCTCCACATCTCTCTTTCTCTTTTTTTTTCACTCTCTCTCATGCTCGTCGCTGCCTCGCTCCACATACATGTCATAATACACAGATAAATAGATAAATATATAGACAGACAGATAGACAGATGAAATAATGTTTTAATGAATACAAAAATAAAATATTTGTCACCTTCTCCGTTTGATATTTAACTCAATTCTTAAAGGTAAAGACCAGTAATGGTCATGCGATTGCATTGTGAAAGAAACGTTGTGGAATCGATCAGAAAAGGTTGATCATCTAGCATCTAGCATCTGCAAGGTTCTGGAATCCTCAAAATGATAAGAAATTTGGCCCTTCTTCGTAAAGTTACAAGCACTATACACAGAAAGATGTATATGGGACTACCCTATATCTCTCACACGACCATGAGAGAAACAAATTTACCAAATATATGAATTAGTAGGCGGTTTCCCGGCAAATTTGTTATCACCATGTATTAGTCAAAACATATTCTTTCACATGATTGGTAATGGGAGCTTCCATTTCATTTTTTGAAATTGGGGCGTTTCCAATACTGGTCTTTCCTTTTAGGGCATATAGCTTGTCTCGGTAAAAATCCTTGTTCCACATGCCGTGGCTGTCTCTTTTCTATCCCATTATCCCATCTCTCTCTCTCTCTCTCTCTCTCTCTCGCTCCCCCCCCCCCATCCCCAATTTATTTCGTTTCTCTCATGATTGCATCTTGCACCTTAGGGACACTTTGTGGTCGTCTATGTATTTACTTTTCTCTGATTAAATCCTCAAGTTGCCGAAATGTTTTTTCATCCCACTTGCAGACCATACAAATTAACAAATATGCAACCGGAATTTGAAGTGTAACATAAACCTTCACATACGGTAGTAGATTTTTCGATTACATAATTGTAGACACGTGTTCTAAATTTGTGTCAGACGAATGAGAATCATTTGTTCATTTAGGCGGCCATTAAATGTTTCAAGGAGCATGATGGATCCGCATAACAGGAGGGTTTTCTATAGACCCAATGTCCCCATTCGTTAGTATCGGTAGAACATAGATGTGATAGAACAGCTTGTATGTCGGATAGGTGGCGAATGCACAAGTATGTGGTATACCAATTGTGGTATATCAACAGTGTGTTATGTACAGCACGTTAAAGTTGGCAATCTCAATAGTTCTTAACAAACTATTTGTGATATTTTTTAAATATTTTTTATTTACTTTTTAAATTATTTTATTTCTCATGCAAAACATAATACAAGAATAATTATATCACAACAAATATGCAATGAAACGACAAATATAATGGAACTTGCACGAGAAAAGAGGAACTATTTGTGATTAAATAACTAATAAATGTGTTTTTGAAGAGGATCGATGAATAAGCATTTGCATGATTAAACAAGGTCGTAAGTACGGGTTAAAATTATTGATTGATTCTGCTCGTCTTATTAATCCGAACTCCCTGACAAATTTAGCGGTATATGATATCTGAGAATTGCCACAGAGTCGGAAGAAAATGATGATGGTAAAAAGAAAATAACATCTAGTTTCCAACAACCCGTCATCATTGTAGCGTTTGTGTTGATGACAATTTCTTGCTGCAGTCATACCTTTCCATATTGATGAATTTTCCGACTTGTCCCATTTGTACACTGTGCAATCATTAGCGTTGTGATAAAGAGACAATCAAAAAGTAATGATAGATTCCTCAACCATGACCTTAACAAGTCTTTAACTTTAATTATCTACTTTTTTGGCATCCGTCTTTTTTATATATCATGATTGGCATGCGGTGTGTTTGAACGATCACGTCAATTAAGCGTCATTGCTCAATCAATTTGTTTTTCGATGTCTACTTCTCCACGCACTTTTGCGTCACGATTGAGAATTAAATAATGACCTGCGTTGCGCATAATTATGGACATTGCTTATTTGTATATATATAAAGGTTTGTAATAATATATGTATAAGGTGAATGAATAACTTAAGTAAAGAATTGAATGAATAAATATTTGATCTTAGGACAAACCTCTACGAATGAAAGGTTCTGGCAAAAAGCAATTACTCTGACAATCTGAAGAAGAAAAAAAAACATTAGAAAAGAGCGAAACTTTCAAGGGGATATTATCTCAGTACTACCTGCAAATTATGTACTCCCAGAAACAGATACAGACAGAATGTCTGATCTTTTATCAGTAAAAATTGAGGCACAACCAACGACACTGATTTGATTCTGGCGCCCATGAGGTCAGTTGAAGATAGCAATCTATATCATGTAAAGGTCGTTATTCACAAAATTTATAAAACTCGTCGTTTATTTCATGGCATTTTGACCTCACCACTTTACGGTGAAATTGAAATATTTACTTTCTTCATAAATTAGTTTTGAAGAAGAATATTTCTGATTCTTCCTTTGTTTTAAATCAATGATTGCCATATCGTAATATGCAGTTAAATTTGACTTTGAGTAGAAAAAACAAATGCTTAGAAAACAAAAATGATCACTTTCGTAGTTATTGATATCAGCATGACATACCTCCTGGATATATTTGAATAAAAAGCTGAAACAATAATTTTAGAGACAGGGAGATGGATGAGAGAGGGAGAGAGAGAGAAAGAGAGTGTGTGTGAGAGAGAGCAAGAGGGATAGAGAGAGAGAGAGAGGGCGAAATAAAGGGAATGGGGAGAAACATTTTTTATTACAAAAGAAACAGCGTATAGAGAGAGAGAGAGAAATATAAATAAAGATAAACGTCCTGAAACGAGAGGAGAAGAGAGATACAAACAAGAGGAGGAAGAAAGAAGAAAGGAAAGTGAAAGAAGGAAATAATGATTAAAAAAGAGAAATGCATAATGTAATAGAAAGGCGTTCAAACATATTTTTGTAACTCCTTCGCTTACGACGGCTGTCATACTGCGTTTTCGAAAAATTATAGGTCGATGTAAAGGGCAATACGCACCATGTCGTATCCCATGCAATTTGTAAGCATTTTTCCTGATCATATTCAGTGCATGAGCGGCACATTATTGATTAACAATGATTGGGATCTAAAGAGAGTGAACTTCAGTTTTATCTAATTTGTTTCCTCATTGATTCTAGGACTTCTTTCATTTCGCTCAGATAGGGAAGATGTCAGTAACTCAGTTGACAAGAATCGATATTTTATTCAATGCACATGTTTCTCCGAAGATTTTGTGCCGAAATCAAGTCACATTTTTTCCCCTGTAGACTTTCGGGAATGTTACAACTACAGATAAGCCTGAAAGACTATAGCAATACTTGGAATTTCATGCCACAAGGTTGCCTTTCCGAACATATGAAAAATAATTTCATTATTTTTCGAATTCTTTTTTATCCCTCAGTTTGGAAGAATATCGTAGTAGAACTGATTCCTGAAAAGAGTTACTCTTCAAATCCCCCAATATTCAAAATATGAAGTTAAAAAGCTAATATGTTTGGATCAAGCTTTCATGCCACATGGCACATGTTTGTTAGGTTCCATACACCATCTTGTGTGCGACGCATGTGATTTTCAGCAGCATTGTGTCGGTTAATTTTTAATTTTGATCAATCAAAAACCAACAAGTTCGTATGAACATAATAATCACAATTTCCAAATAGCTTCCAGACAGTTTAGTTCACAATGTTATTTCATGGAATTAATCCACTGTTCACATGTCTAGGTGTTGAATGGTGCCTTGAAAGGACCTTTGCAAGTGTAATCTCGACCGTGAATACGTGCCGATGCCTCCAGGGAAATACATGCAACATATGTCTGTCTTGTCGGGTAATTATTGGAATAAAACATCCGAGAGATTGATGAGGGTTGTCTATGACCTGACACGTTGTGGGTGTGACATATGCCTTGTTATTTACTTAAAGGTTATATGTTACATATTTAGAGAAGATGTATTGTGCAAAACAAATATTGTCTTTGGATGCCAAAAGGACTTGAACTTTGATTTAGAATATATTATGAGCTGATACCTTGTTGGTTTACATTTGACGGATTGCAATATATATTTGATCTGGGTAAGAAATTATTTAACACCTGTTTAACGGGAAGGGATCCTTTATTTTAAATATAATATATTCTCAATCTAAAATTGAAAAACTACGATATTTCAATGTTGCTAAATATCATACATACATTATCATAACAAGATGAAACCTTTTCCCAGGACAATTTCGCATGGAATAGGTCTTCCAAAATGTGAGGGCCTATTTTGTTTAGTAGAAGTCGTTTCCAGGTGCCTTGTGGACGTAAGTACTTTTCTTTCCTAATTCATAGCATATCAATTTGTCTTCAATCTGCCCACGTTTTGGGTCAACCCAATACTTGTTGCATCGTCTCCATTCCAAATGACTGCACTTAAATAATAAAGTAACGCATGAACACTACCTCATCCTGGGCATATGGGACATTTTCAAATGACCAGCGGCTCTAAAAATCACCCATTATCCCATTTTTTCTGATCTACCATTACCTCATAATTTATATTTCAGCAATTTCACTGGGTTCTTAAAGAAGGTTGGGCTTGAAAGTGGGATTCTTTCTAATATGGATCCACACTGTACATGTAATTGAACCTCGCAATTTATATGTCGACTTGGTCGATGACAGATAGACACCTGACGTATGGACGTTAAAGCACGCCATGGCCCTCTTGATGACTGACGTGAAGGTCATTGGCATGCCGTACATGTCGAGTGGAGGTATTGGTGTCATTATTGACCGTCAATTACACATTGGCCAGGATAGTTATGAATGTGAATGGTACCCTCGACAAAACTGTTTTGATATCATCAAACTAAACTGAACCAAGTTCATTTAACTCATATATGTATGTACAAAATGATGTAAACTAAAAGGGTAATAAGCTTTAAAGTACATGAGCGCTATATAAGAACCTGCTATAGGTATCGCTATTATTATCATAATTATTATCATGATGATCGTCACGATCTTTATTATCAATATTTCTGTTGTTTTTATTATTATCATCACCACCATCCTCATCATTCAGTAACATCAATCAAAAGTCTATCCTATTGATATATCAGTTTCCATGTGTAATTTCACACTAACAATACACGCACACCAACAAACCCTCGACAGACCAACTGTGTGTGTGTGTGTGTGTGTGTGTGTGTGTGAGAGAGGGTTTTTCTGCTTGCCCATCCCTACCTCCACCGTATCCCACGTCACTACGTGTTTCTGCTTGTACAAACTGTGGAGATGGGGAGGGGGGGGGGGGGGTGCTAGCATAAGGTATTGGTTACCTTTTAATGAGGTCAGCCATAGATAGTTTTCAAGTACAATGCACTAGCTTATCCCGCTCCTCAAGGGTCAATTTAGACCAGGGATCGCATGCCCGGCGTTCTTTAAACACCGCCGGAATCTCAATCAAGTGGAGTAGCGGGGAAGCAGAGCGGGGTGGGAAAGCGGGGAGGGAGGGTGTGGGGGTACACTGGACATAATATTTATGAGCTAGATGTATTCCTCATGAAGAAAGCTTATCTAACATAATAATCTTTTCTCCTTCCCTTTGAGTACATGAAAAAGAATTCCTGTGGCTATTCCCGTTTTCTGAGTCGCCTATTCCATTCCTTTTCGTCATCTTCTCTGAAATAGGATACTATTTAGATATTGTTGAATTAATTTTTAATATATTTCACATTTCACATCATTATGTTAATGTATGTTATGCTAATGTTACTTAAATGCGGATGCATTTTTATGTTTGAAAAGATTATATCGATAGCTATCAAATCAACAAGAATCAAATCAATTCAAATCAAAGTCAATAGCATATACAAGCCATGATATTTCAACTGCACACAAATGGACAATCAAATACTATTTTATGTGTTCCATATCTAGGCACTGGTTTAATCAACATTCAATACATAACTAGAAATAACATATTATTCCACACAATATTCACAATATAGCATACAAATCTGTCAACTCTAATGTCATTAGTGAAATATGTCCAGCATTAAATAAACTCATGTGCCCAATAATTATTCATAAAATTGCACTTCCTTATATATATAATATATGTATTTGTATGTAATTTGTATATACAGTATACACAGATATTTGCACGATTAGTAAGGTGCATAAACAATATATTATGTACAAATAGTATATAGAATGATATTAAAAATAACGTTTTTGTTACCGGATACGTATGATATCCAGATAACTTATTTTAACGAAAGTAGATTCACACGTTTTTGCTATATTTACATTTATATAACAATATATAAGTTTATAGAATGAACGTGGATATTAGTGTATGTACATTTAAATTTAAATAATGATGAGTTAATTCACGTGCATAATGTATATCTTTAATTGTCCCTCTTTACACATTAATTAACTTATGTATACTACTTGACGATTTATATAGCAACCAATGAACTCTCATCCGGCATTAGGACCACTCGTATTTTGTACAGCATTTTATCTATTAACTTTGAGGGTAAAAAAGAGAAACGTGATAATACCCTCACACGAGTATTTTACGGCGATTTGCATATTATCACGGACTCTATCCCTATACCACACTTAAACGTAAACAAATAAATATAGATCTGTCTATTAAAGCGGCGGTCCACATGGTCAAAGTCGGCCAAGTTGGCTTTCAATTGTCCGTCAGTAGTATAGAAATGAATTACTCAGGTATTGTGAAATATATCGTTCGTCTTTCCTTTTCTATAGAATAGATTTTTAGAGTCTTTCTTTTACCTAATCATATTCATTATTGTTTTTTTAATACACGTTATTTCTCTAATGCGAGTTTATTAGTTGTCGTTACAGTAACAGTCATACCGTCGGATACGCCAACCGTACATTCTGCATGAATTACTGATGTATGAATGTTAATAATAATGTCCAATATTTTCGTTCGGTTCATATATATATATATATATATATCCCCTTCATGATCGCATGCATTGAAAGGTTGCTTTTTATCACTAACTGATCATATCAATAATGGAATCGTCAGTTTATTTATACTTTGTTCATGTTCTTAACGGGATGCTCCAAGCAAAAATAGAGCACCATTCGAAAAAGTGTGTAACTACCAGGTGCATTTCTTTTACCCATTTTAATAGGTCGTGTTTTTCAGTCCGGTCGCTTTGTTTCTCTCGCCCCTCAAAGATACCACTGACCCATCGAAGGGTCGGGGATAGTACACTCATCCACTCGAATCGATCTCCTGGCGATGTTTGAGCACAATTGACCCAATATTGGTCCTCTAGGGAGGGGCCCCAAATCCATACAAGCTCCGACGCTGAATATAAATCTTGTAAAAAAATATTTTTGTCAAAGGATTAACTAAGAAATATGAGGCGTCTCTCATGAAAAAATGGTAAAAGCTGTTATCAACGTCAAATGCATCCGTGACCAATTAGCATGTGTGTAGGTATGAAGTAGCCAGTTTGGGATTGCGATCTGTGAAACGTAATCTACCAGGATGTTATTAGTTTACTCCGGGGAAAAGAAATCGTGAGGGTCGTATTTTTGTAAAAGAATTTTAATACAGCAAAACCAACGGAGAAGAAACGACAGGTCACTTATATTCGGTCAAGTATGGGACAGAAAATCCATAATGCTGATAATTATGTGATTTCCTGACTATAATAACATATGTCCAATGATTTGAGCATGAAAAAGCCTCAGCTCCCAGGCAATTGAGAGGAGGTTTAAAAAGTTATAGTCAGTGTAGGTTTCTGTCTTGTCGGAGTTTGTGTCTTTACCTTATTCTATACATGATTTATACGTCTTACTTTTTTCTTGGTGCCTTCTTCTTATAGCGGTAAAAGAAAATGTGTGGAATCACTGTCAGGGAAAATCAATTTGCCAATATTTAAAGATAAAATGTGTTTTTTAGTAAAAAAGAAGAAACGGACTTTGATATTTTGATATTTTTTTGTATACACTGGCTTTAAAAAAAAATCAAATAACTTTATTTCCTTGCTAGTTGCAATGTTACAGTATGTCGTATCAGAAACAAAAAGTAAAATATAACACGTTTTACTCAGAACAATGACAGAATAAATCGTCGAGTTTTTTTCTACGAACGTTGATATCAATTACTGAATGTCATTAGTTCTAGGCTGTCAAAAGTGAATGACGCTTTAATATTTTCTGTGAAAAAACACACTCAATACAAGTCAATGGCGTCTGCTGTTAGTCGGATCTATGGTTTTTGCAGCTATTCATTATAAAGTCACGTCAGTTGGTCAAACGGTCCGCCTATCCTATTAGGTAAAACAGCTGGTTATGCAAAAAAACTGTCTTACATCATTGCAAAAATGACAATCATAATAATAAATATTTATTCATTGAATTTATTTGTTAAATTCATTAAATCATTATTGTCATTGTCTAGTGTTGACGCCTAAATAAATCCTGTTATTTCGACCACACCTAGTTATTGTTTGAAACTATAATATACATCACGAGTAATTAATCAAAACAAGTCAAGCATTCAGCCTGCGTCAATCAGCGCCTAAGGCGTAAAAAGCAATTATTTAAAAGTGTCCTTCAAAGTTGGCTTGCAATTACTGAGGTTGAATAATTGCTTTTGTCTACTACCACACCTGCCCTTAAGATGGGCGTTAACCTGCGAAGTAGCAATCAAATTATTTATTTAACATCTTATGAAATGTTAAGAGGTGTTTATGAAAAAAAGTGAAATTGTGAAATTTAAAGAGAAGAATTTTAGATCAATAACAAATCACTTTACAGTATAAAATTCGTTTAGAGGGGGTTCTCTGCTGATGGTAAAATCTGTTTTGTTGTTTGAAAGAGGAAAGAAACATTATTAAAGAACAACTGGGGAGATTTCGAAACTAAGTTGATGTGCTAGTGCCATTAAGGAATGCATTAATCATCATTATCCGAGTCCTTCGGAGAGGACTAAAAGCTGTTTGTCGCCTGGTTGCTTGCCTACAAGCATTTATTTGCTTTATTAGCAACAAAGGCTGTATAAATTAGAGGTTGACAATGTTAACATTTTAAAAATCAATATTGTACTATAATTACCACCAATTCATGAAACTCCGAAGATACCAAGTTCAGACCATGTTAATTTGTTTTTTTCGGAGCCAAACAGAAAGGGGGTTTACGAACCAGTAAACATGGAAAATAAGTCGAAAATTTTAAAAGATATTCCTCCTAAATATATATCACGATTCTGTCGCTTCATTTTCCTTTTAATCAATCTCCGCGCATTTATACCAGGACGTCACTGGTAATAATTGCTTTCCTTTAAGATATATTCAAGTGCATACACTAACATACTACAATCCTGAAAGAAACAATACAAGCTCAAACAATAAGGATTCTGAAGTATTCATCTACCGTGATCTATTCTCAAGTCTATGTAGGTCCAATCAAGTGGGTATATTCGAAAGTGCTCATCAGCAACTACACAGTGCTTATACGTCAGGAGAGTCATGACAACCAATTCGAATACCCATCTTTAATCAATTGTACAAACTTCAAACTTGGGATTTCCTGAATTAATTTTGAAAATAACCATTATTGAACTATTTTCGTTACTTTCATTGAAAGGGAACGAAGTCGCTAGCTCTATCAGCTGTAAGACCCCGAGTAGTTGATTTTTTTCGGGAAGAGTCAATATTGACTTAATTTCATGATGCAAACATGACGTCATGTCGCTGACTTTAGGTTGCGTCAGCACATCCCTGGTATTCGACGCACTCACTTGAAGAAAGACACCATTAAATAAAATTAACAGCGCAATCACAGGGTTGACTTACTGTTGTAATGCGCTATTTGCCTTCATTGGCTTGATTAACGCAGGTAAAAACGCAATCGATATGACGCCCCTTAAATGCAACATGGTTAAACATTTATGATTCATATTTCCTTAACATTTCTTCGAAACATTATAATCCTACCTCTTTCTCGACATTCTAAAAGTAAACTTTAACAATCATGACATCGTCATTTCGTCTTAAGGTATGAAACAATAAATACCAAATCATACAAACAACACCACTATATTTAAAGAAATGTATGAAAATCATTGTAAGAAAATGATATAATAACTCATTTCTCTTTACTCTTTATACCTTTTGGTTTAGGTGGTACATCGCTATTATAACCCAATCAGGGTTCATTACAAGGGGTTATCCTTTATCTTAGCATCATAAAAAGTGCCACAAATAAATTGAATTACTGTTGGATATAGTACGTCCAATGCATATAGGCTTCACTAAAATAGTAAATGCAATTAAAGTAACTCATCGTACGCATTTGGCATAAAGTTCGATAGATGATGGTAAAAGAACAATGCAAGATACTGGTATTACAATTCAAAACAAATCTAATTTATCTTGAATAAATAGTATTCCTATATCATTTTATCAGTGGATATACTGCCAGTTTACACCAACCTGTCTCCAAATCAAGATGTTATCAATCCCATGTTTTCATTTGCTACCAAAATAAACAAAAGTTGTCCGTTCTAAACATTTATACAGTTTTAAGCTTAGCAACACCTTGCAGGCGTCAGCTCTCTCCAAGATCCTATAAAAGCTAAGATTTTTGCATTATCAGATACCATTTATAGCAATTTTTGATTGATGAATATGCATAAAACACTGATAAGTCTTTCGATTGATAACGAACTTTTTCGCAATAGTAAAATGAACAAATATATAAACGAAATGGTCTTTAACATTTGCATCCTAGTTTCTGAGGCGAAAAAAATTACTTCAGACGGATATTTACTCAAAATAAAATGGTTTTTTAAATCATTGTTGTATCATAAACAAAGTACTAATATGCATTTTTTTAAATAAATAAACGAAGGATGAGAACAATACGCTGTGAAAAATATAATGTGCCCTTTTCTTTCACATAAACAATTCATCCAGTGTGTAGAAACCCATTAGGGGGCAATATCAAATATTTCGAGAGGAATAGTGAAGTGTAATAACATTACCTTTAAACAAATGCATACATCACGATAATTTAAAACAAGAATGTTTTGGATTAACTTACTAAACTATGATGCAGTTATCCTGTGGGAATCATAAGATCTATATATGTATGTAGTTATCTTAAAACGGCTATACCTCCAGCAATTTGTTCACCTTCCGTCTTTAGCGGTGTTACTGTAATTATAGCGGTGATGATTGCTTGTGCCAGAAGGTTTTGAGATACAGAATTGAGTATTGGATACATTTATTTATGGACACATGGACCACTCTTGAAATTAATCTTCAACTCCTGAGGTCAGAGTAATTATCTAATTGTGCGATATCCTTTCATCTATAAATTGTTTCCAGGTTTCTGAACAATCTAACTCCTAGAAGCATAATTCCCTCATACTATCTCCGAGTTGCAATATTTTCAATCAGAAAATTATGCCAATGATCTTCTTTTATTTAACACAAATTTTCTTCGTGTATACTTCGAATCAATGAAAGAAAAAAGGAGAAAAGGTTCCGATACATAGGGAATACTGTTTAATTTAGACAATATTTTCTTATTTTACTTTTTAACTTAACTGGGGCAATACTTGATCATGTAATAGTATTATTTTACGTTACGTTAACCCTATTAATAAGCAAGTGCGTACAATAACCAAAAAATAATAAATACAAGAAATGTTCATCCGGCATTTTGACAGACTAAGATCATGGTAAAACACTTTTTCGATTGGCAGATGTGTTCATATATCTGAGGAGGTACTAATGGTTTTCAAATCTAACATACCAATGAATAGGGAAGGATGAACAATGAATAGGGAGGGATGAACAACAAAAAAATGGAATGCAGATTACTTGAGTCTCGATATATACTTATAATGAAATATTCATGACCATGGCTAAAAAAAGCTGCACTGGAAATTAACGAGAATTGCCCATATCTATATTTCTTTGAACAAAATAAAAAGCTTTAAATATATTTTAATTTGCACGCTATGTATATTGGGCTGATTTGCTAGACAGTGATATCACATAAAATGCGGTTTCCATTTCGGACATTCAATCTGAAAATTAAAAGTTTCAGGCCCAGGCATCAATTTCATGAATTTACCAAGTCAATTAAATAAATTGGTAAATCTCAAACAGCTTTGAGTTAAACCAATCATAGAGCAAGAGAATGACGAAAGTGTGCAATATATTGTCCAATAATAATTAAATAGAGCTATGAACGTTTGAAATATAAGATCACTACATCTATGCGACTGTGAAATTGTACACAGTGTTTTTGAATGCATTACATGTCATGGTCATTTGATGTATTGCTTCAGGCTCAAATATGCCCGCATTTTGCCAAGCTAAAGCCAAGCATGAACATAATGTATATCCTATTACTAGTAACCTTGTCCCATATCACGATAAACACGTTCTTTTTTTTAAGCGTTATGAGCCATTAACGCCTTAATGCTTTCTGTTAACAACATAAGATACCATGCACTATCATATTCTTCCTCTTCTATTCTTCGGAGTGTTGGCTCAGTCAGTAGAGCGTCCGCCTCACAACCGGGAGGTCGTGGGTTCGAACCCTGGCCGCGTCATACCAAAATACGTTGAAAGATGGGAGTTGTTGCTACCTTGTTTGGCGTTTAACAATAAGGGATAGAGCAACGTCGATCTGGCGCTGCTCAGTGGCTGCCGGGCTCACGATCAATTGGGCAAAAAGAATTTCCGTTTCGGTTTAATAAAATTTGGAGTGGACTATTAGGCTATTATTATTATAATACAGATCCTGCGATCTACTAAACGCTATTTTGTTAAAGATGAATAAGTGAAAGAATATGTACTTTCGGGTTAGGCTTAATTTATAGATGTATTGCTTGAACCAAAACAAATAGCTTGTCAAATAAACCTGGGCTTTTTATACGTCGTTATCCCGATAGGCAAATAGTATCAGCTGTTTAATATAATAATTGTATGCTAACATCAACATTATATTTCTTCTTTGACAAACCTTGTTAATTATCGTATTAATATATCGGGAGTCCTTTACTATTGAGAAAATTATGACAGCTATTTTTGTTTTGTTGCAGGGCTTCGCTGGGTGTAGTAACACTCTCATATCGTTTCCTACTTTAGATTTCGCCATGAATGCAATATATATATATATATAAAAGCAAACGGTCTGAATAACACACAGGGACATAAAAAAGTGTCTCTTTCTGATTACATGATATAGAAAAAATAGATGACCATCCAGTGGTTTCTTCTTTGTTCATTCATTTTAGTAACATATCTCTTTATATACTAATTACTCAGTTTTCCCGACAGGCTGTTAAGCAAACCAAGCCCTGGTACCAGTCGTTTCCACGAAAAACTTTCGTAGAGATCCGTGTTTATAGTGCTGTAAATGGACAAATTTATAAACATATCAGTATATCTTTCATCAAGGGTATACCTTTTTATCTCTCCCTTGTTCGTGATCTTAGGCGTTCGCTTCGCAATTAGTGAGTTCGTAAACTGTCCAGAGATGTGGCTATGACAGGTGAGTTGAGCACCTGGTTGGCATTTCTGTCACACTGCTGGGAGAGAGCGAGTAAGAGTTGGTGCGAAGTGACATCATCGTCCATGACTTCGCTGACGAGAAGTGGCGTTTGGCCGCTGTCGAGTTACACCGAAAGCAGCTGAAGATATCCCGAAGGTGGCGCCGGTAGTTGGAGCTCATGACGAAGAGGATGATGGGATTGAGGCAAGATCCCAACATAGGTAGAAGATAGTGCATATCAAAGAGACAGAACATGGCGGGTTTGCTGAAGAGCCTGGGGTTAAACCCGAACTCGAACCAGAGCGCAAAAAGGTAAAAAGGAAACCAACAGATGGCAAAGCAGACGGCGGCGATAAGGATGATGATGGCCAGACGAGTCCGTGATCGAAGGCGCTTCTCGTTGCCGCCCTGTCGAACCCGTGACTCAAGCTTAAAGGTTCCTTTCAGAAGAGCGATTGCTGTGAGCGAATAAAACACAGATATGATGATCAGGGGTATGACGTATAAGAAAATGAAAAGTGAAGTGTAGTAGCCCTTCGTCTGAGGGGTTTGATAGGATAGCGTGCAACCACCTGTTTCCGTAGTAGCCAGCGCGATGGATGGTATGGCGAACACAATGGATAGCAGCCAGATCCCCGCAGCCAGCCCGAGAGTTCGCCGCGTCGAGTCGCTCTGTCGTTGCTTGAGAGGTCGGGCGATTGCGTAATATCGGTCCGTGCTCAAGGCAGTCAGAGTCAGGACGGAAACGCCTTGTGAGATGAATTGCACAGCATTTACAAAGCGACACAAATCAAGGTTCCAATTGAGCGAACCAGACAGATAATTGTAGATGTAAAACGGCACATTAAAAGTGAGATAGAGAAAATCTCCAAGTGACAGGTTCAAAATCAAAAGGTTGGGTATGTTTCTCATGTCGCGGTTCCGTAAGAGTATATAAATTAATCCTCCGTTTCCGAGAGTCCCCACAATTACGGTGCAAATCATGAAAATCGGAGCCGCCAGGGAAAGCGGTAGACCTCCATCAAGTGTGTAATTTCCGTTCATATCATAAGAGTAACTGGAATATGAAGCATCTCCTTCAGCACCGGGCTCCCCGAACTGAGCCATGGCGGGCGGTAGAATGTTGCGACACATTGTGAACTCGCTCTTCTTAAACGCTCCCGCAAAAAAAAAATAAGTTGTGATCGAACCGAGTCAAACTCAGATACGGCTCGCGCGTTAGGTTCACCACCCGGCACGGCC
Source organism: Strongylocentrotus droebachiensis (assembly GCA_035222895.1). Taxonomy (NCBI): domain Eukaryota; kingdom Metazoa; phylum Echinodermata; class Echinoidea; order Camarodonta; family Strongylocentrotidae; genus Strongylocentrotus; species Strongylocentrotus droebachiensis. The sequence goes on along the minus strand of JAVYIG010011203.1, from coordinate 39,675 downwards.
AACCAATCAAGCTCCGCTTATCAAATGCCTCGAAAGTCAACAGTGTTGCGCAGTTCTTTCGACGCCTCCTATTGGTGAAGGCAATGTTTGCGTCTTGCTTCTCAAGAGCACTAATCCGCCTCAAGCAGGGTACTGAAGTGGGAATAAGTACGAGGGGTGTTCGTTACCAAAGCTTTCCCTCTCCGTCGAATAATACGTCTGGCTTGCGGTCATACAATTATGCTTAGACGCTAATAATTCACCAAACTGGCTCCAAGAAGAGAATAACATTAATGCTTTCCCCAGCTACGTCATAGTTGGCTTCCTTAATTCAATGTAAGCGTCTTCAAATTTATTAAGTGGGTGCGGCTGTTTTGTGTGTGTGCGTTTGAAGGGGGTAATAAATCAAAAGATAATTTCACCACTTCTCATCTTCACTGTTTGAGTTGAATGTAAGGATGTGTGAGTTACTTAACTTCTATCTCACGAAAAATGTTTCTTCATCAAGCGCAGAGAAAAATCAAAGACTTTTTTTTAAAAGCTTGATTTTGGCACCTTATTTTGTTGCCATTGAAACAATGTTGATGCAAGGAAAATATAGACGAGGTCAGCTAAATGTTCATGAGGCCCTCCTGATAAAACTTTGTCGTAATTGATGTTCCAGTAGGTTCATATCTTAGTCCGAAAGCTTGAAAATTAAGGAAGTGGTGTCGCTTGTTTAACACCGTTTCCAAATAAATGTCCTAATTTCAGACAGCACATTCAAAATGTTTGTAAAAAGAAACTGTTCTTGTCCCACGTCGTTAAATTTTCTGTGTTTTACATAATTTCAGCTTTAAATGGGTTTTTCCCTGCTGTTCATTTCTTGTTAATAAAATGTCTTTTACATTGCATCACTGATCTTTCAAAGAAGCATGTTTTTATCATTGATGTGCTAACAATCCGGGTTTTCAATTACAAATAAACGGAGCGAAACATGCCTCACATCATTGATTGTCATGTAATTTGTTCCAGTTTTGTTTTCTCCAAGTAATTTATTGCGTTGTCTTTCTCCAAAGATATGATGGGGGAGCTTTCCCGAAGATGCTGTTTTCTGAGAAATCGGCTGCCAAGGAAGTATAGATTGTGATGTGTTTTCGTCGAATAAAAGTGACGTTTGTACGACGTGTCCCGTGAAGCGTGACAAAAGACCGTCCTCCACCTGACTTATGTTGACCTGCAGACAAAGAGATAAAAACAAACAAGATATTGAGACAGGGAGAGAGCGAGAGAGAGAGAGAGAGAAAAAGAGGGGGACAAAGAGAGGGGCATACACAAAGAGCGAGTGAACAGGAGATGATGGAGAGAGAAATTTAATTTAGAGAGAGAGAGAGAGAGAGAGATGAGGGAGGAACAAGGAGCGGAGAGGGGAATAGAGGATAAAGAGAGAGGTATATACGAGTATGAGAAGGAAGAGAGATTGGAAAGAGTGGGAGGTGAAGAAAGGTTGCGAGAGAGAGAGAAATAGAGAGAGAGAGGGGGGGGAGAGGAATAGAAGGAAGACATAGAGAAAGAGACGGAAAAATTAATGCATGACTATTAAGCTCTGATGAGCTTTGAATACAAAATGTTAAGCACTACTTAAAATAACAAAAATAGTCTACATTATAGAACAACATGTACCTTGCATTGCTTATAGGTCGTATTTGACAATGACAGATGCTCAAAGTATTGCAAAATGGACATTTCGCCTTTACGTCTGGAGAAGGATATTGTCTGTAATAGCCACATTCCTTATTGCCAAATCTACTTCTTCCAGAGGAACGGTTGATTAAGAAAATAATGCTCACAACCAGAGGTTCGTTGTTATTACTAAAACATTCTCGGGAGACGAGGATGCTAGTGTAGATGTAGGCACGAATACCAAATAACGATGTGGGGGTAGTAATCATGTGCACGTGGTTTAATTGCAATTTTTGTGAATGGTCTGTCCGTATGTTTGGCTGACATTTTCAATCATGTTTAAACGATGGAACAATTTTCCAAGTGACCGCTGTTATGTATATTTGGACCTATGGACTATTTATATTTCCTTCAATTCTTGGAATCTACATTCTAATTTAGAAGATGGGAGTATGAACAACAAGGATAGATATATCAATTAGTTTGGAGAGATGTAAACAACAAAATACATACAAACATACTCGTAAGCGTTTCAATGGCAAAGGTGGAAAAAAAAGGGACTAGCATCTCTAATAACCTGTTTACAAAAGTTATGTCAGAACAGAAAAGAATAGAGAGATTTTAAGGCATTACGTAATTACACTTGAGGTACCGTGTACAAATAAAATGGTAGCAAAAGTAAAAGATCTCGGGCAACGTGTGCTTCACTCCAAATTTCGTAAATAGTTTTCTGCTAGGTGAGTTATGTGATTTGTTTATTTGCCCATTTTCTCCATGACGGCACAGAGAGTAATGAAGCATACATTCAAATTTATATTCTTGTTTGAGCCAAACTCCTGATACCGTCAGCGGAACATACATGACAATTTATCCAGCTGTAATTGTAACGGATTCTACAGAGACCATTTACGTTTAGTCTTGGAAATCAATTGGCACAGTTTCATAAATTATTTGACCGATAATTTCAACTTTCCAAGTTTTATAATTTGCGAACGAGCAGAGCAGAAATATTATTAGGTTATAACAGTGCCATCTGCTTTTGCTCCGATTGTATTAATAGTTCTTTGATGTCATTGAAATAAAATATTTGTTTTCGTTCTGATGATGATGATGATGATGATGAAGATGAAGATAATGATGGATGGTTGTGATGATAATGAAAACCCTCGTTGCCCGAACAAACTTCTAGGGGGGAGGAGGGAAGGCTGCCGGTTCCTGCCTAATTACCACTCCAGCGCCCCCTCCCCCCCCCCCTCTCTCTCTCTCTCTTTCTCTCTCTCTCTTTGACTGACTTTGCATGCACTTTCCGATTCTATCATTTCGATTGTAAACAGGTAACTGCCTGTAGGTCACGTGGTTTATGGCATGAACCAATTACAAGCGCAAAGTCTTTTAGTATAACAATGGTATGAAGTATAAGTATTATCACTTTTGGACTATCATCCGTGCATTGACACAGGTATGTTTAGTGCAAGCAATTATAAATTCATTTACGCAAGAATTTCAATTAATAATGAGGATCTTTCATGGTCGATTAAGTTACTGGGACTAGGAATAGAGAGTGGATATGAGTCCTACGATTGACGTATTTCAATTATTGTTTCTCATTTGAAGTACTCCTGTTAACTATCATCAGCAAAACTTATCAAGTGTAAGATTCGAAGTTAAGTATTCTATTTTCATTGCAAAAAAAGGCCCGTCGGCTATTTCAATTTTCTGCTTTGTTTTCAAGACACTTCTACATTAACGGTTAAGGTAATGCCGATAATGACAAAGGAGATGCCTGTGATGGTGTCGGAGTTGGTGTTGATTGTGTTGGCGATGGGGTTGTGGCGATGGCGATGGTGGATTTGACTGTAGAATTGGTAGCCACGGTGGTGATGTAGTGTAGGTGGTGGTGGTGGTGGTGGTGGTGGTGGTGGTGGTGGAGGTGACGATGATGGTGGTGGCTGTGGTAATGTTGGAACCGGTTGTGTTGATAATGAAGACATTGGCGATAATGAACATAATGGTAATGGTGTGATGATCACGACGGTGATGACGATAATAGTTTGTATGGCCGCGGTGGTGATGGTGATGATAGTTTTGAGAGTGACGATGACGATTTCGGTAATGATGACTATAATGATAATGATGATAATGAAGAGGAAGAAAAAAATGATGATGCTGCTGATTGTGATACTAACGATAATGACTTTAATGATATCAAGGGTGGTTATGATATTGGAGTAGATGATGATGATGATGATGATGACGACAATGCTAACAACGTTAACAATTAGGAGGATGGGGAGGATGAGGTGGTATAGGAGGATGGACGTGATAATGATTATAATGACACTGGTCCTGATGTTGATGATATAGCTGATGAAATGACATGTTGATCACTATTGTAGATCCTGAGCTAAAATTCGCACGACCTTCTTTCACTCCCCCCCCCCCAAAAAAAAAAAAAGAAATGATACAAGCGGTAGAGGGTACCAAACGACATCATGCCTGGTATCTTCTTACCCCTTGCAGAGTGTGTCTTTTGTTGCCCATATCTATGTTTTTTATAGGTATTAACGACACGCTACTGCTCTGTAGATTAGAAAGACAACAAGACGATGGCAATTGCAGAGGGTAAGCAGCGGGAAAAAGATTGCTTTTAGATTTAATTATCGCGATGCCAACTGCTGTGAATCTACTCTCTCTCTCTCTCTCTCTCTTTCTTTCTCTCTCCCCACCTCTCTCTCTCTCTTTCTCTTTATCTCTCTCTCTCTTTCTCTCTCTCTTTCTCCCCCTTATATTTCTTGACAACCCCACCTCTACAAGATGTTGGTAAAGTAATTAGACAGCATGTTTTACAAATTACTTGAACCTTGAGGCCTTCACCCTTGAAGTGACAATCCCTGTCAGTAGCTCCTAAAAGCTATCCCGGGATGATTACTGATACTTAGAACAAGATTTGAAAATCAAGAGATTCAAAGGAGATTTAATGTCATCACCACAGTCCATTATAAACCCGGACTACTTTCAGCGTAGCGATAGTACTTTTACTGACCTACTATCGGCTAAATGGTATTAGTTACTAGATTATTACAATTTCTCTTTGACCCTGATGACGGGAATTACAACAATACTGTATCATACTGACAACAACAACATGGACGTTACGCATCCGATTCATGCAACAAATGCCAAATATATCATTTTAAGAAAACAAATATATACGTGATTAAGCTCAGGTAATAATCTATGGAACTGTTTTTACACTACAAATATACACGCGCACGTACGCACACATACACACCAGGCAAGTGTCATCTATGCCACCCGTCTAACTTTGCCCCCTTAAAAAAAAATGACATTAAATATAATTTTTTTTAATAACATGTGTTAATGGAAAATGATGTGGATTGCATTGACGTATGTCAAAATCGTTTTTGCTCAAGTCTCGTTACTGTTTAAATTCTTAATTCAGCTTTATGTTAAAATTAAATTCACAAATCAGTCACAACTATTGATAAATACTAAGAGGGCGATCTTATTTTGACAAGATATTTAATGATAATCAAGCCTTTTAAATAAGGAAGTATCTAACTTCAACCATTGTAATACCATTATAAATACATTCCCTTTAAATAAAATAAAGAGGTTTAAACATGTTGACATTGACAAGAAACTACGATAAAGCTTTTTGAATGAGGAAGCGTCTAAATTCAACCATTGTAGCTTTAATTTTAATTGAATACAGACAAGACTACTAAATTCTAGAATTTAACAAAAAAAAAAATTAAGATAAAGTATTTACACTACTCAAGTTGTATTACGCCTTGTTCTAATTGAACTATAGGCCCGTGATATATTTGTTTTAATATGCGAGCCTACTAACTCCCTGGTTTCACCATAAACTTACATGTTTTCACAATGAAAAAAAAAAATCTCTGAGATCCAACGTAGGTGGCGCACTTGAAGTTTTCTCCTCAGATGAGCTGGACTACTTGAAGTAAAAACCCTGAAGCCATAAAAAGGTTCATGTATTTGGTTTTTTGTTTATATCCTTCACTAACGTATCTGCAGGAATGGCAAGGGAGTATTTCGCCCTTCGTAAAACACTTCTGACAAGTAGAAAAAAGAAAATGTTGCTGAACATTTGCTTGCTCGCTTTGATTGCTCGCAATCTGATAAGAAAAAGGGAAGCGGCAGGATTAGATGAATTGTAAGAGAAACTGTGTTTGAACAATAAATTTGTATGTAAACGAGGACCCCTCGAGAAAGTGATTCCTTTGTTAAAGGCATCGCTTAACAAAGTTAAATTTGAGATGCATGGCCCTACGTGTTATCAGTTTGTGATATGGTGTAATATTGAAGCCCTAACACAAATTGCGCTTCAAAATGATCACGAAGTGCCTCAAAAAAGCAAACACCTTTGAATGGCTGGTTATACAATACTCATTTCCCCCAATAGATTGCTGTGTTACAAAACCGTTAGGAAACGAACAAATTTCGATTTCCAATCATAAACATCTTGATAATCAGACAGGCGTTATGATTGCAGCATGAGCTAGATCCAGGATTTTGTTTCAGTATCTGAGGCAATGTTACCGAGTGACTTTAAATCATACGGATCACACTACGCTGAGATATATTAGCTCTCCTGAGGCCATAGTCTAGAATCGCCACTGACGTCCTCATTTTAAAGGGATCGGGTAACTTTGCCTCAGCTTCTCAAAATAATCTAGCTCATGCTGCAATCATAATTATAAACCTTTAGGTCAAACATGTATCCAATGACCTTTACAAGCCAATCGTCTGTTTGATTATCTATAATTGGAATTAGAAATTTAAGAATTCGTTCTTCTAACGGTTTTTTTATAAACTTCAGTCTATTGAGAAAATTGAGTTTGGCAAAACCAATCACTTACAGATTTTTACTTTTTTTGTATAATTAACATAACTTCAAGATGGAGAGAGCAATGCGAAATTTGGTAGAGGAGGGGGGGGGGGCACGAGGACAAACTAGGTAGAATGAGGGAAGTACAATCGAAAATAGATTTTAAAGATAACAATGGCTTGTACGTTCACAAGAGATATGCTGACTAGGGCTCTGGAACAAGAAAAATACCCATTTATTGATTTGTTGCACAGAGTTGCCAATGGAATCGATCACAAAGATTAATCAAACACTCAATTTGTTAGCTTTGTGTTACGGGGCCTAGGTATGGAGCTTAAGAGTCGAAAGGAGAAGACGTAATTAAAGGGATAGTTGAGTTCTGTTTTCAGACCGCAAATGCCTTCACACTTCATGGTTATTGCTCTTATTCTTATCTATGACATTTCTAGTGCCCTTTTAGAACCTAAAATCGCTATGAACGGTTCATTTTAGACCCCAAAATGTGTGAATTTATCCAATACGATCATACCAATACAGCTCCGCTTTAAAAAAAACACGGTGACCGCTAATTAATTTTTTAATTAAAAATAACAATACATGGTCCGGCTGGTTGTGCGTAATATAAGCAACATGAAAATGCCAACGAAATAGCTAACATCGGCATTGGCTAAAATACGACGTAAAAGCCGTTATTTTGTTTTTTCAACGGTTTTTTTTCTGAAATTTTTCAAAATATCTAATATTTGTGGTGGTACGAAATTGTTATATTTAGGGATATTTCAGCCGTCTCTGAACCGATTTTGATCAAACAAAGATGATTTTGTCATTTAAATATTATGTTCTTTCAAATTTGACACTCAGTTTTTCATTATCGCACAAAAAAATATTTTGTGTAGCGCCCTCTGCAACAGAACTCAACTATCCCTTTAAAGGAAAAGTACAAGTACTGTAAACATAGTATGACAAAATAAAGGAAAGGTGTGTGCAGATTGTAAAGGCGTATCCGGAAATTGGTGCTCTAGAGAGTAGACACATTCCTAAGAGTCACGAAGGGTTGGGGACTGGGCGGAGGGGCCCGGGGGGGGGGGGGGTCCTAATGTGTTATGGACATGGTTAACCCATCGTTAAGAGCAATCACCCCCCCCCCCCATCCATTGTCATGATTGATGACAAGAAAGGAAAACATTTTAAAGTAGGCAAAAAGTTATCCACAAAAAAAGAAATCAAAAGACATGTAAACTGACTTCATCTTTTTCAAACCAGGAAGGAAACAAGAAGTCCTGAGAGTTCGTAGCTTTGGCGTAATTAACGATCAATACGACAGTGTTTTCAATCACTTATTTCTCTCATCAGCATACCATGGAGACATGGCAGGCGTTGACCCTTGCTTGCAGACCACTCAAGGTCCAACAATTATTTATGAAGTCCAGGCAGTTTCAATTGACCATCTATTTTTCGACTCGACCCCCCCCCCCCACCCCTAGCATACATACAAGACAGTGACTTTTAGAATTGCGATAGTCGCCTAGAAGATCATGAGTTCAATTTTTGATGATTTTTCTCCACACATGAAAACAATAGATACAGGTTCATTCTAGTCTATGTAAAGTCTTCTCCTCTCTGTCGCTCGTTATAGATACCCCCTCCCCCATCACCACCACGATCTCACCCTCCCTCTCTCTTACTGTCTCTCCCTCTCCTACCCTCTTCTTTGAGTCTCTCTCTATGTCTATCTCTGCCTTGCAATCGTTATTCATCCGCATATCATTTCACTTAGTTTCACCACAACCTCTCTCTCTCTCTCTCTCTCTCTCTCTCTTTCTTTCTCTCTCTCTATATATATATCTCACTGTATAAATCTATACATCGTACCCATGTACGCACACACGTGGTATCTCCCACTTGACATTATATTATAACTGCAATAATATTTCTTAGAAATAAGACTTCTGTGTGACTTGCCTGGGAGGAAACAAAGAACACTTCAAAATATTATTGGTGATGGACTTCAAACCGCGAACCACCCACGGGATTGTGAATACATATTTGGTTCTTGAATCTTTAATACAGCGACGAATAAAGTTTAATTTTTTCCAAGTAATACAAATATTCTTCTGCATAAGGAGTTATGTTTCAGGGGGCAGTTCACCTCTACTTTTTGTAGTTTTCTTCCATATTGGGTTTTTCCCCAACAAAGCTGACGTGTTTGAAATACAAAAACCCGGATGCACGAAGGTGATTCGACAAAGGGTACGGATTAGGATGCGATGATTTTACCGGGAAATATTCATGATATGTAATTGTTATTTTGACTCAGTTCAGACAATAGGCCCGTTCTCACATAACAATTTTAATAGCGCGATTTGGATCGCGATGCAAAGATCGATTCGAGCATTCACAAACAGGGAGAATTCTCGCTCGACGGCAAGAACGTCCAAACTGCGCACGCGTGAATCACGACGGTCTCCATACCATTCACAAACAGCGTACGGCAAATTAGATATCGCGATTATTCTGAGATTAGTGAAATTATTCCGTCCACACACGCAAACAAAACGATATTTGGATCACGATGCAACAATCAATCTTAAAATTTCACTTTTTCTGTAGGTGTGAATGTCCTTAATACACCAACTGTTTGCGGGTAGGAGTTAACTATGGTAGATATGAAACAACGATGATCAAAATGATGGAAATGTGTCATTCTAAATACTTGACTTTCGAAAATACAGTTACAGAAATGCTTAAAAGCAATTCGTTCTACTTTGTACTTCTTGTATAAATTTACTTTTCTTAAGTATTATCTTAGTCACCCCCCCCCCCCCCTATCTCTCTCTCTCTCTCTCTCTTTATTAAGCTGTTTCCTCTATTTTCCTCTCTTGATTCAATCTTTCTCTACATTCTGTTTCTCATATTTTGTTTGTCTTTCTCCTTCAATTCTCGCCAAATTTGTTTTCCTTTTCCGTTTTGATCTTATCTCTATTATTTATCTTATCCTCCCCCCTCGCTTACCCTTTTCTCTTCTTCTCAATCCCTCTCTCTACCAATCGCGCAATGGTGTCCCTCCCTCTCTCTCTCTCTCTCTCTCTCTCTCTGTCTCTCTTCCGCCATATTTTTCTACCTCTACCCTACACACACTCTCTCTCTCTTCTTTGTCTTCTTTTTCTTCTTCTTCCTGTTCTCCCCTTCTCTTTATTTCTACTTTGATTTACATGAGTTAGTTAAAGATTATACTTTTCCAATCTTGGCATATTCGTTTTTCAGTTATCCCGCCAAAAACTCCCATCAGCAATACTTGAACTCTTTACAGAAATTGACGCTATACATACATTCCAACGCGACATGCAACACGATCCGATGGAACAACATTGTTCCGAATCTGAAACAGCTAAATCTGTGGCAGCTCCAAAACAATAGTAAATTGTTATTATTGAATTCGTACGTTTAATGAACTAAATTATTTTTCCCCACTGTGACTCCCGACCTTGAACAATCTATTTTAAAACTTCCTTTTTCTCTCTTCTCATTCTTCTTCTGACTCCCATTCTTTACCTCCTACACTCTAAATTACAGGGATTTAAATTTAAATCTATAGGATTTATTTTTAAATCTTTCATGTACTGTAGGTAGGGACCAATCGATGTGGATTTAAAATTAATCTTCGCTAGGATTAAAAAGTTTTAATCTGTAAAGGATTAAAAAATAAGTTCAAAAGATTTATATTATAAATCTTTCTAGATTAAAATTAACCCTGATAAAGATTTAAAAGCAATCCTTTTTGGGACTTCTTTGTCATGTGACAAAATCCTATCGCCAGGATTGGTCAATTTGCCGTTAATTTTCGGAACTTTTTTTAATCTTTTGGGATTGAAAAAAATATATTTGAAACTCGGATTAAGAACCAGTTTAGCAATCTTTTAAGATTAAAAATCAATCTTTATGGATTTAATTTCATTCAAATCCGGCTTAAGATTTAAATTTTAAATCCCTGTAATTTAGAGTGTATTCTTATTTCTCTTTTTGCTTACATCCATCATCCATATAATTTCGTTGTTTTTGTCTGTATACGTTTTATATCATTGTATTTGGATGTTATATTGTTGTACATGTGTACATTTTTTATTAGATGTGAAATAAACTGAACTGAACTGTAACTTTAATTTTTAATTAATATACTTCTACCTGATTATGAATGACACTGTTTAAAAATTAAAGTGAGGAACTTAAACTGTATGCATTATGCATATTATGCATTTTTATCAAGTTTCCTTTTTCACATGTAATTTCAAAATAATTGTGTAAATGCGATACAAACTTATGCTGTATAGATGTCTTTAATATTCATGAATATCAATTTTTGTAAATATGTTATGTTTTGTTTATGCATTGTTTTTTCATGTAAAATAAACTAAATTAAACTGTAAACTGAAACTGAAGGTCAACCTGTTTTTGTCAAATTTAGTCATCAATTCATGACGTACTTCGGAGCCCTACAATGTCGTCTTGAGTACCAGCCAGTTTGTATTTATTCAAGGGTCACTTATAGAAAAGCCGCCAAAGGGATTCCTTTTTCTACACCAATACCCCCTCAAGCGGTATGTTCGGAAACATGAAAGGCTGGAGATCACATTTTAGAACAGCAGCAAAACGAGAATTGAAAGTCACGAGCTTCAGCTTTGTTCGCCTTTCGATGTATTGCAAAACAATTCAAAATGGGTGCCCCTTTCCTCTGCCAAATGTTTTCTAGTCTCTGGAGTAAGACTTAAAAGCCGGAGACACATTGAACGCCTTCCTGAAACACGTTGGATCTAGACAGAAAGCAACTGGCTTGGGAAGAAAAGGGATCTGTTTGACGACAATCTGGGATCAGTAAAAGCACTTTTCTTTCGAGGTCTGGGGACATTTCATTATGGACTTGTAGCTTTGCACGTCGACATAGTGGACTGCTACGTGGTACGTTCTTTTACGGCACTGTGACGTCCTTATAAGGAACTGCCAGTGCCTTAAAAGGACGTTACACGTAGTGCAGTCCACTATCTCGACGTGCGAATCTAAAAGTCCCTATTCAAAACAAGTCCATCCACGACTCACCACACAGTACCTTTTTAGTAGTAGAAGAAAATAGACAGACGGGGTGGGGTCCCATTGCAAAAGAGCTTTTCTGCTCCACTTCGCTCTTTTGAATAAAACATCCTCTACTAAAGTAGGTGAGTAAATAAAACTACCTATTCCAAGTATTGCTTTCTAGTGGGGGTATTGATAAGTAATTTCAGGAGAATGGTTTACAACAGTCACAGTTCTTGTCGTCAATAGGGGTAAAATAGTACATGTATCGACATTGAGCATGCGCAGAATCGTCCAATCACGTGACCTGTAGCCGTGGGCCCGTATATGTGAGTGTCTACATCTGTTTAAAGCCACATAGCATTCAGTGGCTATGTTTATTGCATCATATTTCGCTGACACCAGATTTGCTTGAATTACCAATCGATGTGTCTGTGTGTGCGCAGGTCTCTCAAAAAGCGAACCCGTGGCTCCACCAGATAATACTGCAACTTGTCTTCATATTTCGAGGTGATGAGGGAAATTCGATATTATGATCAGAATTTTTTATGGCGGTAAGCTAGGGAAAGTGCATTACACAAGACATGTCGGTCGTAAAAGTCAGGTCCACATGTACACTTGGTGACTGACAACATCTGCTGTCAGCGATACTGGTGAACATCCGAATAGTGGCAAATTATTCATGCAATTCCATTACTATATGAACCCTTTAAAGTATTACTGGGATTTTTCGATTACGCTCTTCACGCCGTTTTTTCCCCAGATATGCAGTATTTATCCATTACGTACTGTCATTCCGTTGCATAATGCCTCATTCACACCGCTAAATGGACACTAGCATATAACTCCAAACCTACCTATTTAATTCATCGTTACTCAAAGTAATGCATCATTTTGTTGTCAATTTGTAATTTTTCACTTGATTTATTCATTTCCTCATTAACTTACCTATTCATTTACTCATTAATTTTTTTTTATTTATATATTTATCTAAGTATTTCATTTATTTATGTATCCATTTATTCCTTCATTCATTCATTCATAATTATGTTTAATTAGGTATACTATTCTTTTTTTCGGGGGGCTGACTTCGCTCCTTTGTGTGTCTAGTGTCATTCTTGTTTGTGTGAATTGCACATTCAGGAAAGGGAGAGCGGATGTTCAAAGTATTGAGTCTTGTTGTTAATCCTGTTCACGTCAGCGTTTTCTCAGGTCTAATGTACTTCTCATCTTGTACTAGCAGACTATCAAATAAAATAGTCCGAGCTCACAAATAAAAGAACATGCAGCAGGCATGTACAATACATTAAAATCGATATCGATCACTGGATTGTGATACCAGGTGCTTGTAAAATGCTGGGAAAATAAAACACGACTCTACTTCTTTGAGGGGAATATACAAAATGTCCAGGTGAAAACAAGGGCGTTTGAATAAATTATATACTTCATCCTCGGGACGGAATGTTGCGTTCTAACTAATTTGAAAAGAATAATATTTGATTTTTTTTAATTCCTATGTGGATAAAACCAAAATAGCAACGTATCATGAAAATGAATGCTCCTGGGGATGTTATTATGCAGAATAATATTGAACATCTTTAAATTTTTTGATGCCTGGAAGTTTCAAACAACGACATCAAAGCAACGGGTGCTCGTAGTTTTAAAGGGGGTGTAGCATGGCAAATACTGGTTAACGCCATCTACGACTTCTTTTGGACAACTGCACGTAAACGAATGGCTTTGACTAACTAGGTCAGCGCGCGCCGCAGCGTTAGCGAAATATACCGAAGTTCTCATCACGCTTCGGTTTCGCGCAGGTTACACGCACGTGAATACTGCGGTCGCGTCGTCCGTAGTCGTATTATACCAGATTGGCCCCGAGTCAGGCCACGAGAAAGACACGTAGTCTCGTCATGCTACACCCCCTTTAAACTACTGCCTGAGCAAGCTGTCGCTGAGGGCAATTATTACTACTAGATGGCGAAACCTCGAAGTTATTATGGCACGCACGACCCAACATTTCGAGACTCTCGAAGTTTGCGCGTTAAACCGTAAAACCGCTGTGCGATCTTACGGTGGTATAACACTTCAAAGAATCTCGCGGTATAAATAGAAAATGAGACTATTAGCCAAGAGTATGTCTGCTAGGTTCTCAACTACGTAATAATCTCGAAGTTTAAGCCAACGGGCTAAACTAAACGTGTATGAACCGCCGTGTGAACAGAGCCTAAAGAGACTGATGATAGTAGTCTCCCCCTAAAGCAAGCATCAATGTATCTGCTAGGTTCATGATCTCCACCAAGCTGTGCAATGTTTCCCGCCAGACACAACATGCATTATTCATCATCACGTGATCTGTTTCCAACAGATACAGAGTCGCCACGATACATCGAGAAGAAGCGGGACTTAAAGATAAAGTTGAGTTCTGGTCATGCGATTGCATTGTGAAAGAAACGTTGTGGAATCGATCGGAAAAGGTTCATCATCTAGTGAAATGATCAAAATGATAAGAACATGTTGTATGACGTTACATGCCATATTGAGAATATTAAGGCATTTCAAGAGCCATAATTTTCAAGGACATTTTTTATCTAATGTTCTTCCACACTTGCATAATACAATGATAACGCTCACAGAGTATCTTTCTTGACAGTGAAAACGGAAAAACACTAAACATTGAATGTTCTGAAAGCAACTGCATCTGCATCATTGAATGATTGATATGCTAGTTATGTTTTGTTGAGATAATGATTTAAAAGCATGTCGTCTCCTCTACCTGTTCATTTCCTATTTTCAACTTCTCCTATTTTTGTAATTGAGAGAACAGGTGTGGTAAAAATAGAGTGGCCTAAGGAGCCGGCGGGAACATTTGTAAAAGTTTGATAACTTTGCTTGTCTGGTATATGTTAACTGGATAGGTATTGGTGGAGCTTGGTCTTATTTACCCAGGGTAGCCTTCGGTTTTTTTGAACCAACATTGCTGTTATTGAGGATCGTACATTTAAAAATAGCTCAGTATTGCAATGCACCTGAGGAGTGTTTCACAAAGACTAAGATCGACTTCAAGTTGGACGTAACTATTGCAGGACGTTCATGTCACTTGTTCCTCTAACCATACCTGGCAATGGTTTCTCAAGGGACGTACAAATCATAGTCACAAATTTACACAATTTACCTTTTTTTTGAGTTCATTATTGAAGGAAAAAATATTATCTGAAGGTCATAATTGAGAGACCAATGGTGAGAACAACCAGTGACATGAACGGCCTACCATAGTAAAGTCCAACTAAAAGTCGATCTTAGCCTTTGCGAAACACCCCCTGGTTTGAGAGGATGGGTAAAACATCTTTGTTTAAATCAAGGATGAAACCCCAGGGGTCAAGAGCCTTCACCCTAGATATCAGTGCTCCAACAGTTAATACATCACTATCAGGTCCCGTGGATAGTACTCAAACCTTTACCAAAAAGTTATTTCGAGAAGGGATAAATAGATACAAAAACAATAATGACCTAAGCAGATCTTTAACAAAAGCTTTGTGACGTCCTAGCACACATCATTTTTTTAAAATAATTATAAATATATATATATTATATTATTTTATTTTTTTTTTTGGAGGGGGAGGGGGGAAGTAAGCATTTTGCTAATACTTTTAATTTCAGATTCTTTTTTGACGTGAATAATTTTAAACCAGTACGCAGTGTTTTAAACACACACACACATATATTTATATCATTCTAAAATTCTCATTTTCCATCTTTAAAGGGCCGCACTAACTCAACTAACATAGCCTTTTAAATCATAAATACACCTCTAATTAATAATATTCCAACCTCTGATTTTTCAGAAAATCTCTAAATTGACAAAAAATGATAATAACCATCCATTTTTCACAGTTCTCACGATTGCTGGGCTACGCCCCTCGAAAAAAAAAGGTAAAACGGTCACGTGGCGTTGATGACGCATTTGACATCATTGTGGGCTTGTCCGATTTGTCCTACAACTAAGGATCTTACATTAGGAATGACGAAATTGCCAGAAACGTACTGTGATTATCAAGAGCATATTTTTTCGGATAAATGCCTTCTTTTTCTTCAATTTATATCATAATTTGCCTTTCATTTTAATTCCTAAATCACCCTCCTTTTCACCGGAGAGGCTCTTGCAGTGACGGCATATGCTATTGCGCAATACAGCTCCGAATCTTTGTCTTCTTTTTCTGAGCGTTCTGAGTCTTCATATTTAAAGCTAGATTCCAGAATTATTGATCATTTCTAAGAAAAACCATTGTCATGTTCGGAATCTCCGTCAAAGCCTGTTTTGGTTAAAGTGGCCCTTTAGGTGTACTTGCGTGAGGAGGTATATATTTTGAAATGCTTGTATGATATATCACCTACACTGTCATAGCATTCTACAACTTTCGAATTCGTCTTTCTGTTTTGTAAATTTGTTTATCTTCAAATGGTATGGGGTAAATAAAAAGATGCAGTACCGATGCCATGGTTGCTATAGAAACTAGGACGTCACAATAACAATCTCACCTTCAATAATGAATAATCCTCCTGTAAAAGGAACCTAATGAAATGTCTTATTCCCCATATTACAATGATGGCAAAAACATGTATAATATATCTGCATTTCAATTGACGATGCTCCCATCTGCTGACCGTCAAACATTTTGTAATCTCGAGATAAGCAATGACAAATTGTGATGACCTTTTTGCCAGGGATTTTTTCTTCTCTTTCCAACGGATCTAAACGTATGCTAATAATTTCTATCTATAGATCCTGGCTAAGTCGGCTACTAGAGTAAACTCAGACCCGGCGGAGATAGTGACCGAGTTTTTCAAAAGCGCTTAACCGATCCTAAATACTTCTTTAGTACGGCTATTAGAACAACCACCGTCAAGATTATTTGATGGGATTAGGTAAACGAGTTACTACAAAGGTAACGCTGAAAATATCGAGAGGTAACATTCTATAAAGTATGCAATTTACATTTATTTTGTCGTCCGGTGTTAAACTTGCTCTTTATTCTGTAAAACCTTTATACCACCGCGCAATGCCGAATTGACCCCCTCCCCCCTCTTTCACCATACACACACACTAAGCCGACATCCTTTCCTTGCTCTTTTTGTGATGCTTTATCAAACTATCGGCCCATTTTTTACTATTGTTTTACCCATTGGTTTTAAACTTCTTTACCTTTGATAATCATGACTCACATGTAGTAGTAGATCTCGCGTTGGGTTTAACAGAACTAATTTATTCCGGGTTGTCAGGTTTTTTTAATTTTAGTATTTTAGTAGACTATGGGTTACCATGGAAACTTACCATTATTTGCTTCTCTTCTTCAAATATATTCCAAGCTGTAGCTATTATGCTGGTTAAATACAAAGCGCAAGTATTTCACATTCGTTCGTATTCTTTGCATGCACCGGTAATGTTCCATTCCATGCAATATGCCGATAAAAATGAACGCCGTTAATTTTACGATCACAATCATGGACCTTTTACAGTCACTGTATATCCGTCAGATTGGCATACTTTATTCCAAACACAATCATGAGGACAATGACTGGAATATTCCAGTCGTTTCGGAAATCTCGAGGATTTCCAGTTGGACACGAAATGTTTATGTGAATCTAACCGTGGAGAATCATGCTGGTATCAACCGCTCATGATAATAGTCCAGTTTAGAGGAGTTTGACACGGGCGAAGATTCAAGTAGTTCTCGAAAGAGGTTTCCCACTCTTATATTTCGCTACAAATTTACAAATACTGGGTCATACGACCCCCTTTTTGTTCGCTGTTTTGCTTATATTGATAATGTGGTGCTTTCAGCCATAATATTTAATTTTTGGTTCTTGATTTTCATTTTATTTTATTCTTTGTCACAGTTGATTGTGTTAATGCTTTAAAAAAATATAATTGTTGATTTGTTTGTACGCGTTTTTGCTTCTATTTGTTCTATTCTTGTCATTTTGTAGTGGGATTACTATTGCGGATAATTATGTGTGAGGTATAGGGAATGTGTTGGGGTGGGGGAATAGAGATTTAAAAAATGCATAATTAAGTGAAATAATGGAGATAGATATAAAGAGGTCGAACAGCACATTGAAATCAAAACAGTAACAGAATGGACATGCAATGAAATAAAATGAGAGAGATTGAGATAGAGAGAGAGAGGGAGAGAGAGAGATGGAGAGAGAAGAGGGGCTGATGAATAAGAGATACACATAGGGGTGCAAAGGAAGAGAGGAACGTAAATACAGAGAGAGGGGGAGACAGAAATAGAGATGGAGAAACAGGGGAAAAGGCGCTCAGGGAGCCCCTTAACTTTGGCGCTTGTTCGAGAGAGACATAGAGGCTGAGAAAAGAGAGGGAGAACCGATATAAAGAGGGGGTAGGGCAAGGGAGACACAGAGCGAGAAAAAGAGATAAAAGAGGGAAAGAGAGAGAGAGAAAGAAATAGAGAGAAATGGGGAGAGAAGGGGGAAAGGATAAGAGAGAGGTACAGAAGGAAAGATAGCGAGAGAGTGAAAGAGAGGGAGAGAAGGAGAGAGAAAAGGAAGAACGAAAGAGAAAGAAAGAGAAAGAGAGCTCATTTAAATGTGATACCAAGGACAATGTCAATATTGAATACACACGCGCTCGCACATACAATATATACAATTGTATTAAAGGGTCAAGTATAAATGGGCGGAAATAGCATTACATTATGCATTAGAGCGTTTATGTACATCTCCAATTCGTCCACTTTCCTTTTGCAAAGTACCTTAATAAATTGAAATGGTATAAGCTAAATGGCATACCAGAAATGTATGTATTCTCAATGAATATATAGGAGGACGAACACAGAAATCCTCTCGCATTTAAACGTTGCTTCTCTGTTCAGTTGATATCACTCTAAAACAGAAAGATAACGTGCTTTGTACTTCTTAAAGGCCCATACATGTATGTTGATGTACCCTTTGAATTGGTTAGTCTCATAAGGTATCGTGTATTTTCGAGCAAAGTTCTTTTCGCTATCTTTTTGTATTTTCGTTTTCCTTCTTATTTTGTATTCATGCTGTTTACATATCCATTTCATGTCCTTATAATGGCAGTCAGCAGCTTTAGAAAGAAAAAGAACTTAAGTTTTCTAGGGAGACACTAAAATGTTCATGTATATATTCATTTGAGTCAACCAATCTGGTGTCGTGACTAAAATGATCCTGTCGCATCAAAAACACCTCATATCTGTGTTGTGGAAGCTGACCCCCCCCCCCCCCCCCTCCATTCCCAAATAAACATGTTTTTCCCATTTCTTAGAATCGTCTTGAATAATTTGTTTTGGTCTGCATAATGGTTCGTAGTGAAGCCCGCAGCACTGGGTCAACATCTAGAGTCAGGGCTAAGTGACTCTCCAAATTGTTGAGACTTGACGCATTAGCTCAATCCAATCAATTAGGGAATATGTACTCACGCCGGCTCACGCGTAGTGGCGCGCATTAGCAAATCGCGGTTTAGATGGTATGATATTAGAGACGTAAAGATGGCTCACCTTCGACTTGCCTTCGGCGACCATTTAGCGATGAAGCCGCTGGGATGCGCGCGCGTTTAGACACCTGCAGTGCTGGGAGTGGTATAAGATGTGTGTTTAGATGAGGTTGTCGCCCCCCTAATGGATCAGCCTGTGTCACGATTAAAAGCAGGTGAAGGAGATGTGTTTGGACATATTTTGAACGTTTGATAGCGAGTGGGATGAGAGTGGGAGATACTAGGGATAAGCAAAACAAATGTCTTGATTGAGGTGCGATGGTTGAAAGGAAAAACGGGTGTGACAGAGAATAGATGACACTTACATATAGCAAAAACAAATCAATGCTTATCAACAGTTGTGTCGTATGTTGTATTTTCTTTTAAACCTTGTCTGTATATGAAGAGAAATTCGAAAAGTGAGGTTTAGAGAGAGTAAACAAAAG
Source organism: Strongylocentrotus droebachiensis (assembly GCA_035222895.1). Lineage (NCBI taxonomy): Eukaryota > Metazoa > Echinodermata > Echinoidea > Camarodonta > Strongylocentrotidae > Strongylocentrotus > Strongylocentrotus droebachiensis. The sequence continues at coordinate 20,129 of JAVYIG010011203.1, read as the reverse complement.
ACGTAGGTTGAAAATGGAATGGCGACAGAGAAATTATGAAAAGGAAAACAAAGAAAAAGTGTCACATGTATATGCATAGAGGGGTAGAAATGAACTTTCATATATATAACGCTGTCTTTCAGTAACCATACAGCCTCATTAGAAGCCATCTTCTCAGCATTTGAAAGTAACCACCACTAACAACTAGACATGTGTCATAAACATATGCAAAGACCCAGTCGAAAGTTAAGACAGTGACAACAGACATAGACACATACCCAAGGAGCGGAGCACCGGCAATATGAAACGAAGATACAGACAGAAAGAGAGAAAGATTGAAACAGAAAATGATAAAGTGAGGAAATGAGACCTGTAAACAAGGATGGGGAGAGTGGAAAGTAGATCGTGATTCTTAGCATGTCAGCCGTACTTAAAGCTTATCTGCCGTAGTTTACAGGAGGGATTAGACCGCTCTGCAAGGTCACTGGACAGGTGGTTATCTCATCAACTCAGCTCTCAGTTAACATAAGAAAAAGAGGACTATGGGGGACCAATGGTCACCGATTAGGCATTGTTTGTTACATAGAGGGCGCAAGTAGCTACCAATAGTGCAGTGGGCCTTTAAGATAAAAACGTTTTTAACCCAAAGCTCTCACAGCATCTTGGTCGATAGAAAGAAACTGTTGATTGATTGTACCTCGATTCTAGACGCTGCTAGCGTCTTAGCTAATACGAAACGTTTTGTTGATTACTGCGAGTGTGTCCATATTATACATTTGATCAGGGAATGTCCTAACTCAGTTTCAGATCATGGTATTTCCCGAATGGGTTACGAAAAGATTTCCGTATGGACCGCTAATAATTGATTTAGCCAGAAAGCATTGGAGATAATCGATATCCTTAAGGTCATGATGTCCTCTTTCAATAGGCGGTGTCACACAGAAAAATCCGTTACAAAATCCCTTGAAAAATACTTTCAAGGGAGAATTTTCTTACTTCGTTAGAGGATTTTTAATGGGATAATTGATGACAGACAGCAATTAAGAAGATAACTAAAATCCGGACAACGAAAATCCGGATTTTTGGCCTCTGTGTGACACCGCCTAATCATGAAGTTATTGACTTGACATGCATGAATGTGTATGAATATATTTTTGGACATGACCAACATTCTTTTAAGTCTTGATAATAAGAAAATGATATGAAATAAAAACTTCCTCATTACTAAACAGTGAAATTCATTGTTTTGTCTAAAGCATGTATCTTTTGTAGAAAAGAGCCTTCCTTTAACAGCTTAAGCCTTGGAAGAGATATATTCATATTTGTTTCATGGCTTCTTTAACCCATTACACACTGGAACCGGGTTGTTCCTGTATTAGACATAATGAAGAATATTAGACTTCAGAAGGCAATGGGTCATCTATTAACATCGAGTTTATGTTCATTTTCTTCCTTTTGGGGTGGCAGTTATTAAGAGTCAATTTGTATTGAATATTGATGATACCAAACGGGGCCTTATGGAAGATAGCCACTACTGATGAAATATGCCACAAATATGTGAAATATAACCTGGTATGAACGCATCCTGCGGTAGTTCTTAATACAAATATGTCTTTTAAGAGCACTTTATCCTTACCTTCATTTTTATGGTCAGTTAATGGAAACTTCATGATTAAAACTTGACTTTCTAAAGTGTTCTATTTAACACAAGGCGCAAAGGCGCAAAAGTAATTTTCCTTGAAAGGGTAAATGACCATAATTTACATACATCGAGCAAAACATATGCGAAGCAACAAAACATATGGATCACAACTGCAACGCACACTATTTTCGTCGAAATGTAATCAATTTTATTTGTTTTTCTCCCATGAGTATATGTCTTTTTTTCATCTCCCTTCTTCTTTCTTCTTTCTAACAGTCGAGTGAATTGAAATGTCATGAAATTTGAAATACATTTTACAGTCAACGGATGCGAAACCTCCAAATTGCACCAACAAGGTTTATTGTCATATCTATCAAACGGAAATGGTGGGTTAGAGGAAAGCCAGCAAGATACTTAGGAATGATTACAATGTTTTATAACATAAAATGCAATAACTGCAAGAGACGCTCCAGTCATAATCCGTCACCCTTAACGTATACAGATTAATAATGATAACTACATGTCTTTGACCAGATTGACCAGGTCAAATTCCTGATTACAGGTTCGGCGCCAGAGTATTCTGTTGCGTGTTGAGATATACGATAAAAGTGTTTGTCCAGGTCCCTGATTTGACTTTAAATGCATCCTCGGTACAAGTGGCTAAGAAATAGTGTGCTAATTTCAATTAATCTTAAAAACATCGACCAAAGTGGGGAAATTGAAATTGAAATTTGAATCTTACTGTTGGTCTCTTTGGAGACGAGACTCCGTAATCTCGTAATATGTCTATTTGATTGCGACTTGCTTGAAATGCAATATCTGGTGGGTCGACGCCAAGTAAGGAAGATGCTGATTCCATAAAAGGTAGAACAGTTATTGCCTGGGGCCTATTGAATGAATCACGTCCATTTCTTAATTGTTTAGAAGACGAGGTGCGATGGAATAACTATCTCTCGCTTAACGTTCCCTTAGGCACTTTATTGACTAAACGCCAGACTGCACTGAGGGCGCAAGAAAAATGTATCGCCTTTATGGCGAACAGATATCTCAAAGTATGAGAAGACATGGTTTTTCGATCACTGAAAACGAGTTTATTTTATGACAGGATGGTAAGAATTAAGCTGACCTAAATGCACCGCCTCGGAACATGCATCCCTCGCATGATATGTGTAGACCTTTTTACACGAATAAGTTGAAACGGTCTCGGATGAGATGGAAAACGGCATACGAACGTTAAACAAATTGCCAGATTGTTACCATATCTTTTACACGGCAAATTCAATGTTTCTAACAATTTAACATTCAATCAGTCTTCCAAATATATTTGAAAATTGATGTATGATGATTAAATCGAGAAAAAAGGTAGTTTGATAAAGACAACCTATTTCAGTCATGTACTAATAGTACGTACGACCTTTATATCAAGAAAGGTAGCTCCATTGTTTTGTAATACTTTTTAGAAGGCGGATTCCAACATTCAGAAAGACTAACGTAAAAGGGCATAAAAGGGCATTAATCTACAATATATTTTGTATAATGTTTATAAAAAGCATGCAGCATCGACTACGTTATGTATTTTTCATGAGGTCGAGAAAGCCACACAAAATAAAGAATACAATAAACATGATATACAAGATTAAACAAGACAGTAACTACCTGAACATAGCAATAAACATTACACAGAATTGTCATGACCTTTGGACAATGTATGTATCATGACTGCGTTATTGCCTTTAACAATATTGGTACATATCTTCGATAGAAGCAATGAAAGTACATCCTAGAACATTTCACAAAGCTAATAAAAAGTACATTTGTTGAAAGTCATGAGCTCATACCTGTAAAATAACGTTTATAAAGGCATGAATCCTCTTTATTCCTGACGGGAAGGATTTGAGCTTCGTTTATAAATATTTAGAATCTGGTGAGATTACTACCAGCGCGTTCCCTTAGCCTTGAGGGATGTTTATGTTTTTATCAAAGTATTCAATTTAAGGTATCTTCAGTTCTACAAAGGGAAACTCTGCATAATATTTAAGAATGATCATTCTGTTTATCTTACATCAATATACATGTCTTCACGACATTAAAATTCAATTAAATGAACAGTAAACAATCCCGTGATAATTCCAAAACATCATTTAGACAAAATACATTAATGCAAAATGAGTGATAATGTTTAGCCTTCGACATTCCTTCATTGACGGGGATTTCTTTGTTTGTTATAAGAATTCATATAACACTGAGTGAATAATCACATTTCTTAAATGTCACAACCAATGAATAAAGTTAGGATATATGGAGAATGTTCAAATTTCGCTGAAAGAAAGCTGTATACTTTCCCTCTGCTCATGTAATTTACCCCCGAATATTCATCATTCAATGCATATTCATTTTTTAAAACAAATATTAAAGTAAATGTGTGTTTTAGACAAAACACGTAAATATCTGTCTTACTTTGAGTTTATGTTTAATCATGGCAGAAAAAAAATGTAAATATTTTCTTTCCCAAAAAGAAACAAATTTCCAAAGCTGGGATTCATAACAGTGTGGAATGTAAAAACTCAACATCAGTAAGATGTGACTTATTCTTTAAAAACAACAGGCGGGAAGGCCCCCCAAGTAACCTTTCAAAGAGTGCAGTTTTCAACGATGTTCAGGTATGCGATCATGATCATTCTCTTCTTGTTATGTCACAACCACATGAATCCGTATTCCGTTCATGTGATTTAATCCTCTTTCCTGTCAGTCCCATTTTCCAGAAATTAATCTGCCTTCATTAATCCTGATTTCCTGGGCAATTATCATCTATTTCAGCCAAGTGAACCCCAGTCGCGGGTGTATTTTTGCTGAGATCAATGTCCGACCATTTTTGTCTCTCATTTGTTTTTTATTTCATATCTCTATATCTATCTATCCATACAAATTATACATATATTTATCTATTTTCCTGGGAATTTCTTGTTTCAATTTTACATACAATAATTCAACGAAAATTCACATACAATTTTGAAATAAATTTCTGATGACAAGTACTAATAAAAAGGCAACTACAAACCTTTAATGTAAGTTGATGAGGATTCTTTTTTAGAACCAAATCAGAAATCTAGAAAGCGATGCAATATATTTTTGCTATTCGGCTAGAACTGAAGGAAATGTGGGAAGAAGGCCGAACTAATACTAGACACAATTGATTCGGCCTCTTTAGGTCATTTCCTTATCATTATCAAAAACTATTTCTTTGGGCAACTAAATCTTTTAGGCACTGGAATTCGAGATCTTGAGACTTATCTGTCTTAACAAAATATTGTTGTATTTCTACACAGTCATGTATAGTGAATTGGTGCCTGGTAAGAAGTTATTTCCTGAGTGCTTTCAGCATAATGATTCGTTCACTTGACTCTCGATACAATACAAGGGTTGAGGGTTCGAATACCAGCATGACGATAATGTCCTTTGGCAAGATATTTTTATAATATTGGATCGCTTTTAGTGTGATACAAGAATATATTGCTCGAGCTATGGAAATATTGAACGATTCGGAGACTAGTCCAATATTACCATAGCTAGAGCAATGTATATTCTTGCACGAAAACAAGACCATATAATAATATTATTATTACTTATATCAGGCTGACTAGCAAAAAAACAAATTTTGACTTACCTCGGTAAATATGGATTTTGTGTGTGTGTGTGTGTGTGTCGATATCGATAGTTGAAGTTCCCGGATGGCTGAGCAATACGAAAACATTATTGGTCATTCGTCCCGGTATTGCACCAAAGATATTGAATACACTGATTTATTGTACCACTTGAAAGCTACATGTATATAGCTAATAATGATATTGATTGAGTAGTAGTAGTAGTAGTAGTAGTAGTACATTGTAGTAGTATTTATCTCGAGCCATCCTTTTTATTCACAGAGCACCGTGTGTGTGTATGTGTGTGATATCGATATCGATAGTTGAAGTTCCCGGATGGCTGAGCAATACGAAAACATTATTGGTCATTCGTCCCGGTATTGCACCAAAGATATTGAATACACTGATTTATTGTACCACTTGAAAGCTACATGTATATAGATAATAATGATATTGATTGAGTAGTAGTAGTAGTAGTAGTACATTGTAGTAGTATTTATCTCGAGCCATCCTTTTTATTCACAGAGCACCGCTGGACCGAAATAAAATTTGAGTAGCAGTCAGAATTCCCATGAGACCGAGACATTCGACTCCTTGGTGGGCCTCACTAGGCATTAGAAGATTTAAATAGCCTGGTAGATTTACAAGTATACACAGGCAAACAATGATGAAATAAATACTGTTATGTAAATACGTTACACAAATATCACTTTATACTTCTATTCATCTCTCAAACTAATCTGTCATATTCTTCATTACAACGACTTGATGAAACTTCGGGAGAATGCTGAAACGATCCGTTTCGCCTCCCTGATTCGTTTGGAAATCCAGTCACGATCGTTCATTACTAGTCTCTCAAGTGGCACTCCTCAAAGAACACGGGGCGACCTGGAACCTTGGAACCCTGCAATATTAAAGACGTTCTGAACACAATGTAATAAAAAAAAGCCTTCCCATTGTACATTATCTGGTATTTCTATGCAATCTTGGGAACTCACTGTCACCAAAAGAGCGTAATACATTCGAAATATTAAAAAGATCAACAGCGTTGAGTGTTAAAATCGTTGTGTCCGACCAACTTTAAGTGCTAAATTTGAAGTACAAAGTGATTGCAACTGAATAGAACATTACCGAAATTTACATTGGAATTTTTAGGGGATGGTTTGAATTGGGTGCGGTATAATAATTTCATCATAATTATGGTCTCATTCTGTGTCAAGCATTTTGTAGAGACAATATTAGCTTCAAGCACAATCATATATGGGTTTTAAATTGTCCTATACGAAGTCCCAATTTATCTCACGTGTACCGAATGGCGAGTATCAATGCCCTGACTACGGCTAGTGTCGTATTGGGGATCGAACCCCATGTCTGCACCACCTCGAGTCAGGCCTTCATACCCCTTTACTACGACACCTTTGCAGTAGAGAGCCAGCATGCCTGCTTTAACCCGTGAGGGTTATACTTTGATGGACGGCAAGTGATTCCCTCTCATCGCAGTTCTGATGGGGCATTTCGAGAGCCACTCCAAACCATCTCAAAATAAATCGATGGCGTATCATCACCAAAATTGAACGACGCAAACAGTCTCTTGCCCACCCAACCCCTATGCTTCAAAATATGTTTGAAAAATTGCCAGTTTTTTGTCATGCGCTACAACCTATTAGTATCTCAAACTCGCTGAACTACTATAATTGTGTAATAAGTGGTAATTTCATGACTGAACATTTTGTCTATCCGGCACATGTACCTCCTAATACAAGTATTACCTACAAGTAACATTTCTACCAAAAGCGATATATCAGTGTTTCTTTCAAATTTCCTTTGGGGCGCTATAAAAGTTTGTTTGAATGTGGCGTGGTAAAACCGCCGCAAAAAAGGCGTCGCAGTTAGGTTTACGTGTACATGAATAGCAACTGGGCGCAGCAGAGAATTTGCGTAAAGCGTTTTACACTTTACGCATCATAATATTTGTTTAAATGCCGTGTCATATTTCATTGACAAATTGATGAAAGCGAAATTTTGATTGATAAACAGTACGGTTTGTATTTTTTTTTCTTCAGTCCTCCCCTACAGTTATTCGTCATCGAAATTGTGGTTTTTATGTTACCTTTCTCATTTTAAACATGTGATATTCCCTCGTGGACTTCATGACAGAAATTGCTATTGATTTCTACCTGTATCTTCAACTGTCTTTCAGTATGTCCTTGGGTGATCCATCTTCGTAATTACTTGAACTTTCTCCCGGTGAAGCGATTCGTGATTGTGTACTATGTGAATATATAGTGAATATATATAAACAAAATTGTCACCCATGTAAAGAAAAAACACAAAGAATTTTGGAGAGCAAAGATGACTGAAATTCAGTGATGCTAGTGTTGGGGGAAAGGGTATAGAGATAGAGCAATGGGAATGAATAAATTCTGAAAGGGGTACGAGATCGAGGGCATATCTGGTTTCTTACGCCATTTAAACTAACTATTCCAGCTCATTCAGGGTCTTGTATCGCTCTGTCTTCCCCTCTCACTCACCACCTCTCTCTCTTCTCACTCGGTCTTTTCTTTGCCCTCTTTCTCTCCCTCTCTCTCTCTCTCTCTCTCTCTCTCTATATCCCCCCCCCCCTCTCTCTCTTTTTTTCTCGACCACTAGACCATTGCGGGGTTGGTATGGGTGATATGAACATATTATTTAAACAAAATTACATTGTTCATGAAAATTAAATTACCAACAATATTAGTAATATCAAAATATTATCAGTATCAATATGATCATTGAATATAATATCTCTCCTTTTCCCGTCTATCTCTCTCTCTCTCTCTCACGCACACACACACTCTCACTCCCCTCGCTTTCTCTCTACCCCTCTTTCTCTCTCTCTCTATCTCTCTCTCTCTTTCTTTCTTTCTCACATCCACATCATTCCTTCATCCTACCTTTCCCAATTTTTTTTTCCAATCTCAATTTAATTCTCACACTTTTTTTTATATCTATTTCTCCTTCTTTCACATCCGTTCCTGTTCGACGCAACGGCTCGGTGGCGTCGAGAAAGGAGTTAGCTCCATGTAACGTATCCTAGACGATCGACTGCAAGTGCCATTATGGTTATTGATTTAAAGCATTTTTTCCTTCAAAAAGCTGAGAGGCTGACGGGAGGCAATCACTAAGGGGTTTATTCTTATCTCGATATTATTCTTTTTTTCTTTTTTTCCCGGATACCCACCCTTCCTTCTGGAGGTTTGTTTTCCGTATTCGTTCTGCTTGTTTTAGAGGAAAAGGCAACCTCACAGGTCAGTGAAAGCGAGAACAAAATTTGCAAAGACGATAGTGGTATGCTTGTGTCGATATGTTTAAAGATAAGCTTGAGTTCTGGTAATGATTGAAAAAGAATTTGCACAGAATCCATTAAACTTACACTGAATGTTCAAGATTACAAATAAATGACATGTGCCAAACGATTTTGATTTAAAAAAATGTATAACGGCCGAGTAATGAGCATAGAAAGATAAAGAAATCAAGATCAGTAGGCCTGACACCATGTATTTATACATATGTCACTATGTGCAAATGAGAGTTTTATTTTTTCCCAGCAAGTTTGTGTGAGGTTATTTTTATTTGACTGGTTCAATCAATGCGACTCAGGAACAACATATTGTGTTAACCTGTAAAAGCATGTATTTCCAAATCAAATAGGAAATTTTGAATTATTCATGGCATAGTTGGCTTTGATCAGACTTTATCGTGCTTATAGAGGTACAGACAAAGAATTATGGTCACGGGATAGAAATAAAATGAAATTGATTTGTCTCCGAATTCAGTTGCGCCATCCAGATGGACAATTATTGCTTCCATAACGAGAAAGGAATGATGTTTCTGTCAGGGGATGTAACCGAAGAATTTTTTGATTAATACGTTCGGTTGCTTTCTTTACAACGATTTTAACATGTCTCGATGGTTAAAATGTGAGCGACAGGAGGCCGATAAATTAAGTCGCAATACTATAACCATTTTTGTTGGAAGGGGGGGGGGGGTGATTTCTTTATAAGTTTGATGTGAAAGGCTATTACAACTATATGCGCCCTAATGTTTCATGGGAGTGTGCTTTTTTTCTTTATCAAAACAACAGGATCCCTATAAGCACTTCAAACATGCACTCACTACGAATATAACCCAGCATCAACGTGAAGGAATCTCCGTTTATCGGGTCCTAAACTTTATTTTCTTTTTTTCTTCTTTGTATATTTTATTAAACTTAGCAATCGGGTATGCCGATGGGTTACATCTGATCCTATCTCGCCGCGTTTCACCTTATACACAGCATGTCGTGAACAAATATTCGAGTAACGTGACACAAGTCATGACAATCAGGCGTCAGATCAAATAAACATTTGAAGATGCTCCGGTGTTGTGTTTCGGGTAATTAAAGGCGGGCTCATGTCCACAGAGAATTTTCCTTGATCGTCATGGTATTGATGGATAGACAATGTAAGGCCTCATTCATACATAACCCATTAAACCGCCTTAAAACCCACTGCGACGATGAAAATTAAAATATTTTAACGAAAAAATGATTAGCAATTGGGTAAAAGGGCTATGCACGATTATCCCCATATTCCATCTCTCCCCTCCCCCCCCCCCTCTTTCTCTTTCTCTCTCTCTCTCTTTCTCTCTCTCCCTCCCTCTTGTATTCCTATGTCCATTATTCAATTGGGGGTTCTTGCCCCCTGTAACCCGTTATCTACGCCACTGTACAGCTATATCAAGCTGCAGTAACTGGGTATCCAGGTTATGTCTTCGATTTGTTAAATAATGTAACATATCCCGCGGTTTTAATCCCCATAAGGTTAAGCCGAAGTTTGGCGATCAATCATGGATTTTATAAACGGCAGAGCTGTGGATAACAAGGTCCGCGGGTTGAGTCCCATGTTGGCATTAATCTACATGTGCCATTCTCCACACAGGTGTCGTTAATTGAAACCTGGTCATTGCTAGAAGGAATAAATTATTCATTCGATACTGGGCGCCTTAGGACAGCTGGGCTCATAACATTATTGTGTAGGCGCTTTGAGAATCCCCTATGAAACATTGATATACCTGTCGGTGCCCTTTTCTCACTGTCTTTTTATTTAATTCTTTCTTATTTCATGTATCTCATTCTATTTTCATTTTTTTTTAATTTTCCGCTCCTCTTTTTTAACACCAGTCTACTGGAGGGCACACGTACACCCCACCCCACCCCAACCCTGTCACCACTCTGTGACACTGAACCTCTATTACCAAGGCATGTCTAGCTGCAGGAAAGCTATCTTACTCTGAGAGTGAAATCGTATATGTTAATCGTGACATTAATCCATGATCATCCTTGCTTTAATCTTAGTTCAGATTTCCTTCTCGCCCTGAACACGAAAGATGTCCCCCAAATAAACACTTACGACTGACATTTTATATCGTTGCACTTGTTCGCGTAGAATATTACACCGCCTTTTGTTCACTGAAACTATTCGTGTTGTAATATGTTGGTCATGTCCATCTATTTTCATTCTGTTAATATATACTATAGGTGGACACTTTGCTTATTTATGCTGTAGCTTTCACTGCGTAGACTCTTCCGGACCTTCATCGGTCATTGGTAGTATAATGCTGGTCCGTTTTTACAATGTCCCTGTACAATAAGTACAACTATTGCAATTCGAAAAGAAACACATTTTTTAAATTTATTTATTAATTTATTTATCTATTTCTGCATGGTTCTACAGTTTACATAGTATGATCATGTTCATCACGGTGGTAAACACTAGATTATGACAATTATATAATTGTAAATAGTACAGAAGCATACAAAGGTATCACAATATATTAAAGCGTAATGCTATTGAGAGATTGCCACACGTTATCATCTAACGATATATTTGTTTAAAGTGGTAGAAGAAGAGGTATAACCTGATGCACTAAATCAGAGACACAGTACATTGAAACATAAGTTCATCCTTCCACCGGTAGATAATGGCCCTCAAAGTCTCTTATCAGATGCAAATATCGCAAATGCAATCACATAAATATCATTAACAGTACTGTCACACAGCATTCTTAAAGTTATATTATTCCCCCGCTAAATTAATCGGGGACAGTTTACGAAAGCTGACATGACTTCAAACGTTGCCGATTCACTTGCCATTGCATGATAGATCAGGCCCTTCAGAGAGATCACTTTATATTTGCAAGATGCCAGGCTACATACTCTGCATGTTAATTGCTGTAATCCCAAGGGCGCAGCGAAAGGGGGTCGTACATGGGTGAGGGTGTGACACCCCCTCCCGACTCTACTCATAGTTCTGTCGCTAAACTCAAATTGATGTCGGCCAATGCTCTTTTATTTAAATTCATGTTGAAAAATGAAGTATAAAAACTGTGTATTTCTCCTGCAGTATTTTTTAACATGTTGTCTTTTATGGATTTATGGCTTTGCTTGTTTGTTTGTTTTTCCGTTGGTAATATATGCTTAAATAATCCGCGATACCAATATTTCACCCCCGCCCCTCCCATTCAAAGCCGTCTTGCGACACTCCTTTTCTACTCTACCACTTCCAACAACAACAATTCTTAATGTCTTTCCAAATCTGTTAACGAGCCTATTGGACAGCTTACGCATTTTACTGTCAAACAATTGTTGCCTTAAGGGATCCCATCAAAGAAAGTCAATGTTAATATTGCGACAAAGGTAATGTCCCCTGAAGTCAACGATATTATGTCGTAGAAACGTGGGAATAATTTACAAAAGAAACCGCGGGTTATGAGTAATTAAACGTATTGAACTTAAGTCTAAGTGCAGATCTTACTCATTTCGTTTCGTTTTTATTTCTAAGATTTTTTCTTTCTTTTTTAAATTCAGATCAGACGTGCCCGGATATCTTTGTATTCTGCATATAATTGCGGCTCGTGGAGGGACTAGCACTGCCGCATGGACATCAATAACGTGATCATAACTTTTTCAGTTTGATGTTTGAAAGCCATGATTTGTCTTCTATTACACGTCAAATGCATATAGAATCATCAAATGACAATCTACCGCCATCCAAGTTTTTACTTAAAATTTCACTGAAAATCGTCTTTGTTGATCCCGTTAGACATTTAAAGACTACATGCATCTATTAATATCATTGGAAGTAACATATCTATAATCTATAAGGAGTTAAAAGAGATGACTTGACAATAGAAAGCATAACATTAAGACAACAATTTATTTTGTCATTCATTTGCGACCAAGAGCTGCCATCGATCGCTCCTGGGCGTGAAGTTTGAGACCGAATCTGAATCTGCCTACAGTAGCATCGCTGAGAAATGCCAAATTATTTAGAGGAAATTAATGTAACATCTGATGCTGAATCGTGTTATCAAACTGCTCTTTTCCCCTAAAGGCGAATATATTATATGTCACTTGTTTTTTCAATCAGAAGGCAGATGTTTGGGTTTAATAATTTGGATTTAGGTAATATTACCTGTATCGCCTAAAGGTCACGTGACTATGTGACCACCAATATTAAAGGGCCACTCTAACCAAAACGGGCTAAAAAAAAGACATGTAGAATAAATTTTGACGGAGATTCCGAACATGACAATTATTTTTCTTAGAAATCATCAATAATTCTGGGATCTAGCTTTAAAATGACGACTCAGAACCCGCAGAAAAAACGCCCAGTTTCGGCGATGACGCGTTTAACGTCACTGCAGGCGCCTCACCGGTGAAAAGGAGGATGATTTAGGCATTGAAATGTCTCTAAAAAGGCAAACTATACGAACAAAATAATATGCACTTGATAATCCCAGTACGTTTCTGGCAATTTCGTCATTCCTAATTATTAAATTATCAAATTATCAAATGCGTCACCAAGCCACGTGACCGTATCACCTTTTTTCGAGGGGCGTAGCCCAGCGAGCGTGAGAATTGTGAAAAATGGATGGCTATTTTTCTAAAAAATCAGAGGCTGGAATATTAATTAGTAGAGGTGTATTCATGTTTTAAAACGCTATGTTAGTTGGGTTAAAGTGGCCCTCTAAAATATGTGCGAGCACTTCATGTAGACGATGTGATAGCGGATACGGCTCTTTGGCGGATTCGAAAATGTCACAAAATTCTACCGACGATTCGGTTGTTGAAAATAAAAATGTCGATACATTTGATGCTAAATGATATCATTTTTTGTTTAATAGTAAATGTCGCGGAGGATCTTTAGCAAAAGCTCAATTTTGTGTATGTATTTGTGAAAGAGATAAACGGCTGAGCCAAATGAAACATTTGATTGAAAGTTTCGGACAGGTTCATTCTGTGTACATAGTGTAAAACATGCGAAGTCTGTTGTTATGTATCCCCCCCCCCCTCCCCCATCTTTCTGCGTTGCTCTTACTCTCAACCATTCTTGCTCCCTTGTTACGACTGTCATCTTAAATTAAGCTCAGTATGATGCATTACCAGTTTATCATAAGAGAGATTAAATTCGTCCCATGAAGATATTACGTCTGCAACCCGAACGACCTGTCAAGCCACCGGCCATGGCTTCCCCTCTAGTTCATCATACATCATAGCTCATCGCTCATTTTGACGTATTGGAATCCCAGCATAGCACGTACAACATCCACTAATCTAGTTTCCCATCTATCTTTTTCATGGATCTGACTGTCGGTATATTTCCTGTGTCTTAAGGGGATGCTATACCCCTTCCAGTTTTCCTTGAATGCGAGAGAGCCCCTGCGAGGTGCCTTGTGCTTCAGTTGTGTTCATAATCTGTGCAACATGTATTCAATACATGCCCTAAAGATTTGAAAAAAATGTCAAAATATGTAAGTCAACCACAAAGTTAAAGAGCGTTGAGGCCTGCAGGGTAGCGGTTTCTATATACAACAAACTGAAAAATCTTTAAACCCCTGCCACACATATTAATTGCTCCGGTTGTCTCATTTTCGCTCGCTGGACGTATATAGCAGACGACAATCGGCGGATTAGACGACACTTGGTAGTGAATTTGTATGTGAGATTGTTTTGCTAAATATAAAATACAAGAACATTTTCCATATCTTTAAACTATCATTGATATCTAATAATTAAACAGTTATTAAAATAAACTTACCAAACTACATAATGCAATGAAATACTTGACTTAAAGTAGGGGAGTTTGATGTGGTACACAATTGCACCCCTCTGTAAATAATCGAATAGTCCATGGCGATCATGAATATTCATGTTTTTGCTTACCTCGGAAAAATGTTTGTTTATCTTCAATGGAAAAATTACGGTGGGGGTTGGCTGAAATGGACATAATGAACCGATCAGAACTGATCTATTATAATTCATGGTTCTTTTCGTGTGCTCCCAATAAACAGAACACTAAAAAGTAACCTCTTTTGGGAGTGTATTTTAAGTGATTTTAAAGTATAGTGCCTTTTGAACTAGATTTAAACGTTATCGACACGTGCCTTCATTTAAACAAAAAAGGTACTCCTGTTCACGTTTTCATCTAACCTAAAAAAACCCAGTTTATCACGCGACTGGAGTAACATGATTCCACTTACCTCTGTAAATCAAGTGTTTATGACCAAATAACCACTTGAGCAAGCAACGAGTTTTTTGTCCGTTAACCGATGGTGGCGATAAATACGTAATTATTTGGTCTTGTAAGCACCTTTATTGATTGGTTTCACAGGTTATCCAAGGTTGATGGTAATAATCACATTACTTACACCGGCTAATCGTCTTATTGTTCTGTCCGTGAATCTCTGGTTATATTCAACTAGTAATTCTGAGGTGTCTTACACACCTCTTTAAAAGGTTTCAAAGTTACCATAAATTTCTTGGTTATGATCACGTGGCTCAAGCTAATTACTAATCTAAGCCGTGAAAACGTGATATGTAGGTGTGAAAATGAGTAATTATTAAGTGTTTTAAAACACCTTTTTAAATGGTAGTCAAAGTTGCCATAAGTTCCGCGGTGATGATCTCGTGACTCAAACGGATTATTGATCTAAGCTGGTCATGCGTGACTTTTAGGTGTGAAAAATTAGTCATTATTAGGTGTCTTAAAACACCTATTTAAATGGTTTCAAAGTTACCATAACTTTCTTGGTGATGATCACGTAGTTAAAACAGATTACTAATCTAAGCTGTGAATCCGTGATATTTAGGTGTGAAAAATTAGTAATTATTAGGTGTCTAAAAACACCTATTTAAATGGAAGTCAAAGTTGCCAGCAGTTCCGCGGTGATGATCTCGTGACTCAAACGGAATATTAATTTAAGCAGGGCATACGTGACTTTTAGGTGTGAAAAATTAGTCATTATTAGGTGTCTTTAAACACCTATTTAAATGGTAGTCAAAGTTGCCAGCAGTTCCGCGGTGATGATCTCGTGACTCAAACGGAATATTAATCTAAGCTGGGCATACGTGACTTTTAGGTGTGAAAAATTAGTCATTATTAGGTGTCTTAAAACACCTATTTAAATGGTAGTCAAAGTTGCCATAAGTTCCGCGGTGATGATCTCGTGACTCAAACGGATTATTAATCTAAGCTGGGCATACGTGACTTTTAGGTGTGAAAAATTAGTCATGATTAGGTGTCTTAAAACACCTATGTAAATCGTAGTCAAAGTTGCCAGCAGTTCCGCGGTGATGATCTCGTGACTCAAACGGATTATTAAAATAAGCTGAGTATTCCGTGTTTGCCAGGTGTGAAAATGAGTTATTCTTGGGTGTCTTGATGGTTTCACAGTTACCATTTAAGTTCCGTGGTGATAATCCCGTGACTGTTGGCATATTTCTATGTTCACCAGTTGATAACTGACTGTTGGCATATTTTCATTGCACCAGTTGATAACTGGAGTGTGCGGCATATTTCCAGTTGCACCAGTTGATGACTGAGCGTTGGCATATTTCGAGTTGACCCAGCTGACACCAATTCATTTGCATATTGAATATGGGGTGCGTGCAGATCTATGTTTTTTAAACAATTTTTCTGAATTTACAGCATATTTCTTAATTACTGATGATTTAGTTATATGCAATTCATTTCGAAAATACTACAAATATAAATTACCAGTTATTAGGACATTTCGCTACTTCGTATAAATTACATTTAGTTAAACATGAATAAGGGAAACATTAACTGTGAACTAAAATAATTTCAATAAAGTACAAGTATACGAATTTTGTTCGATTAATTCAATTATGTAAGTCTACTTATTACCAATGCCCGTACATTGGAAATACAGACGTACCAGTATTGAAGTATTGTTGCTGTTCAACTGGTTGGAAGTTTTACCAAATGGTTCTAATGGCTCAGCTAGACCAGTTGAATTATAACTGGCCTGGATCAACTGGATCATTTAGCCCATTTCAATTTCCAGAGTTACCAGTTGGCATTAAATGGTTCATCAACTGGACCAGTTGCAACTAGCTTTCTCTTCTGGGACGTTTGCACCAACCCCCCCCCCCCCTCCCCCCCCCCCCCCCCCACCCCCACCCAACCCCCTCTAATCCCAAACTGCTTCAGGCGCGCCTGGACGTAATTATGGAAGATCCAAGACACGATGTTCAGAAACGGGATGAGAACGTCATCATTTTGGTTCATTTATTGTGTAACATTTGCGTAATTTTTGGGTTGAACGCGGGTTACAGTAACATACTTCCTCTTCGACGTAAATTTCACGTGAATGAAGAACATGATTCATCTCAAGTCAGCCTCGTAATATTCACGTGAATTTCACGCAGATATTTTGACTAAAACTATCACTAACGCTTCACGTGTTTCTGTGACGCGATAATTTCGTGTATGAAGATGTAATTTCATAACCAAACAAACACGGGAGTATTAGGTTTACAAACCATGGTCTCCAAGGTAGGGATAATCGCGTTACTATAATGGTGATATTGCAGTGACAATTGCGTGATTTAGTGTACGTGCGTTTTAAGTTACCTAGTGCAATAAACGTATTAACACATTTACGTAAATGTCCGGTGTTTGAAGAACGTAACTGTCCTCAAGTCGATACCTTGATATTGACGTGATTTTCACGTGATTTTGTTTATTGGGCTTGACCTAAAACCTTACAATCGCTTGGCAAACTGAGTCCAAAGTTCGACTTGTTTCACATGTGTTATATAGGCAATGGCGAGCTTGCAACATATTTTGATCAAATTACAATGGGTGAACTTTCAAAAGTCAATGAGACATGAGGGTTCCAATGAAAGAGCTAGTGATAACGTACGTCGGGGTGGATGTGCTTTTCGTTTAAATAAAAAAAGACTGCAAGAGCCCCAAATCCCCCTATTCTACAACCACTCCTGGGTATACGTCGTAGTGGCCTACTTGTACATGATGTATGAATCCGGGCATAATGTTGTTAAACAAAGATAGTAAGTCTTTATGTGTACCTGGATTAGTTCCCCCAGCTTTGGTCCTTTATTGAAATGCTGTGCACGAATCAATTCTATTATCAGGCCATTCACATTGTAGGATTATACATTATTCATGCAAGGCACGCACTATCTATGATTAAACGAGAACAAATATATAGGCTAATAATTGCAAGCTTAACGTTAACGACACTCGGGTACTTGATTCATGATCATTATGGATGGCGAATACTTGAAACGATAAGCTGACGACTGAGTGGCTTGGGAAAAAATAATAATCGTCATTTTAGAGTTTCTATTGATAATGTGAAGTGTGCATTTACGTAGAAAGGGATAATTGAAAATAACAACACGTGCAAGAGGCAAACAAGTAAAGATGTATTCTTTTGAAATTGTTTTTCTTACCAAAAAAAAAACCCCGGAGAAAGAAATGAAGATAAAAGGAAAGAAGAAACAAAAAGCGAAAAAAAAGGAAGAGAGAGAAATAGAAAGAAAGATATAAATTTAGTAGCACAATGTCGGTCTGTAATATTTTTGTTTATTGACATTGAAATAGTCTTTCAAGAACGGATTAAAAGAAGAAAGAAAGAAAGAAAGAAAGAGCGGAATGAAGGAACGAAGAAAGAAAGAAAGAAAGAAAGAAAGAAGCAGCCGCACAATGTCAGCCTGTAATATTATTGCTTATTGACATTGAAATGGTCTTTCAAGAACTGACTGAAGAGCATTAGCTTGTTTATCAACTGACTTCTTCCAAAGTAAGCCACAGGACGATGTGCTCTTCATTATCGACCCCGCAGGCCTCGGGTGCTTATGAAGTTATTACTCCCAGATCTAATAAACATGTACATCCAAGATCGTGTGTGAGGGATCCCTGTGACACGACGACTGTTTACTTCACCCTGTCACACCTGGGTGTTTTAAAAGGGGTCCTGCCCCCATCTTCCTCGTACTTTTTTTTTCCTGTTTTAACATAAATGGGATGCCTCGCTCTAGATTCTTCTAACAAACGCCAAAGTAGTGGAGCATGTTCTTTGATTTTTTTTTTTGTGAAGATAAAAAATGTAACTTTCTCATTCATGTTTTCTCTATGAAAAAGAAAATCATTGTGGGAATGTCATATGAAAAGGACTTCTCCTAAATGCCCGCATATGACACATATAATAACAGTTGAAACTTTGGAACGATTAAATGTTACTCCACATGTGTGTTTAGTCCCATGTCTCCAAGATTCAATAATTTTTCTTTTAACTTTGAAGATTCACAAAAATCGCAAAAAAAAAAAAAGATTCAATCGACAATCAGCAATTCAGAATATCTTGAAGACAGATTATGTCTGGATTCCAAAGGCAGTGATTTTTTTCAAAGTTACAATTAGAGTAAGAATAATATTATCTGTTCGTAAATTTACAGACTTTCCTGGTTATCATCAGCTTGATACTGTTCTGCTTTTGTTTCATAAGGCATTATTTTTCTGAAGCACAACCAGCATTTGTCAAATCCATTGAAACCCTTCATTCGTGAAAAACGCATGGCATCTTCAACTGGATTAGGTGCTTGAAAATCAATATCGAATACTTAGGAGAAACAAACATTTTTTATCCTTGGGATTAGAGTATTTTCTCATTAACTGAAGAAGATATTTGAAATGACTTTATCCCTTTCTAGTGCAATTAAAAGCTACACATAAAAGACAATTTTATTGAAGTGTGTTATTTTATGTACGTCTTTGCCATGTGCTTACGCACTTTAGGTAGTTTTTACGTGTTAACTAACGCACGTTCTTTTTTGTTCTTTTTCTTTTAGACCAATCAGTATAGATTCCACCTTCTTTGGTATTAAAGGTTGGTTATATAGACTAAAATCTTTTAAAAATGCGCATGCGCTTTTCATATTGGATCATGTTGATTGTAAACGTAACTGCCTTTAGGTCACGTGATATACGGAATGAACCAATAACGAGCATCAGGGTAAAGCAAGGCCGACCCCCCCCCCTCTCTCTCTCTCTCTCTCTCTCTCATGTTGATAAAACTGCTCAAAATACATAGCTGCACAGATGTTTCAAAACATTTTATTTTAAAGACTCATTTCGAAATCTGCCAGACTGCACTTGCTCTTTCCGATTCGATTATATCGATCGTAAACAGGTAAATGCATTAAGGTAATACGGTGCTTTATAGCATGAATACACCCCCTTCACGGTTAAGGCCGCCATTTTTAATTTGCGAGTAAACATTGCGTCATCAATCTTTTCAGAGGCGGATGTTTTTGTTGCGTCACTGACTGTGCTGCGCGGTCTCATCATATCGACATATGCGCTTTACATACTGCATACAATAAAAGTTACTCGCAATATTTACTCGCGATTTAAAATGGCGCCCATGTCGGCGCATGCGCACTATGGTAACCGTAAAAGGGTTTATTATCAATAAGGAGAGTCAGGGCGAGTCCAGAGGCTTCTCATCTCTCTCTC